>UESW01004222.1:227428-240729 GCA_900491605.1 Calamus simplicifolius | reverse complement strand
CTCCATATTCTCTAACCTTCTATCTGGTTCTAGAGCTTAGAATGATACTGTCTCGTAAAAATGCACAGCTTGGGATTAATTAGATTTCAATTTAGAATTGGGCAGCAGCAGTACGTGATATCGGTAGATGAAACCAAGTTGTGTGGCTAGTCTCTTCAAAGCCTTCATTTTGAAAAACAAAACAAAATCAAAAGAACACCCTTTTGAAGGATAAAATCTGGATCTTTACGAGTACCAAAGGAGAACATCCAATGAAAATTCAATCATCTAGGTCTTGCCCAAATTCATCAAAAACCTAATTCCGTGAGAAAGAAACAAAATCAGAAACTCCAGAACCGGGACTAGCCAACCAAGTGTTGAATTCGAATTTTTTCGCCAAATTATTACGACTAGAACACATGCATGAACTTTCAGCGACCAACATTACAAAAGTGGATAGAACAACGCAAACCAAAGAAGTACGAGCACACGACGCAAAGCCGGAAGTTTCGAAAATTCGAGTTCTAAAGCACCGGGATAATAGAAAACGGAAACCTAGGCAAGAATAAGGGGAGAGCGAAGAAAAAAGAAGTACCAACTTCTCAGAAATCGAAAAAAGAAAAAAAAAAAAAAAAAACAAGGACAGCATGCAGAAGAATCAAAGCGTGGAGCTTAGGGTTTTCGAAGAACATTCACAACTAGCCGAAAAATTCCAGTCTCTGGGACAAGACATAGAAAACTAGACGGCCAGTTCTCAACTCCGGCCACGCCGGCGGCGAAACAAAGTTCAGGAGAAAGAGGAAGGACATAGAGAGATCGAAAGATTACCCATTCAGTGAAAATCCGCGCCGTCCGATGATTTGAATCGCGAGGCCGCCACGAGAAAAGCTCGATCTCCCCTACAAAAAAAGAAAAAAAAATCTGAAATTAGGGAAAAAAATAAAAGGAAATAAAATCAACTTCTCCTCCCTAGAGACCTTAAAAAAAAAAAAAATCCCATACCAATATATCAAAGGAAGAAGAAAAGAGAGGAATGGGGTCCCAATGGGCTTTGCCTTGTGATTTTTAATGCATTATTTTAACCCTAACCATCACCTCAAAACCTTAACTAGGGTTAAATTTTAACCCTAGAAGTGGGTCCCGCATCTCACTAAATACTATAATTTATTTTGGAATAAAAGTTTCAAATAGAAATTGATATATTAAAATATATACTATTTTTAATTGTATGTATACTAATTTTAAAAAAACATAAAGTAATATTATCGAAATGCAACTTATTGTTATAGGTTATATGATAGTTATTATACAATATTGCCTATATAATATTCCTTTAAATTTTTGAGAAAAAAATATATTCCAAAAGAAAAAACATATGCAAGGGATTTTTATTTAAAATTGAGAGTAAATATCCATATAAGACTTATATTGGTAAGGTTATTAGAGTGTAGGACAGCTTTTTACACATGTATGAATAAGTGCGATTAGAGTTCTTGCTAAGGAATTGTTAGAGCTATGGATTAGTGTTGTGTTACATTAATTAGTAGATAAAGTTAAAGGCCTCACCTTTGTAGTAGGCCAAAGGAGAATTATGTGGATCATCAAAAAGATACCCCACCCTACAATGAAGGTGCCCCATATAATTTATTGTAAATGGCCCCATTTGTTCTTCTACTTACTTCTAACGATCTCTTTAATTTCTCATTATGAGCTTTATAAATCATATTGAAAGATACATAAATTGTAATCAAGAATTTTTGCTATGCAATATCATTTTATGCATGAACTTAATTTCTAACCTCTAGGATATGACATCATATTTCTAGAGATATATCATATATTTGATATGATTTTGTGAAGAATGCTCAAAGTCGTTTTCTAAGATCATTGATTTTTTATGGGTTTCCTATAGAGATAATAAGATAAGCACAATGATCTGATATGGCCAAAGTAACCTCACCATGTTCCAAACCACATTCCTATGGGAAATTTGGATTGTTCAAGCTTGAAGTACATGATGTGTCAATCTACTAGCATCAACTAACTTTTTTATACTCTATCATATAAAATCATCACATATTCAAAAATATATCAATCCACATATCTTCAATGAATAAATGATAACAACATCATGCCGAGAAATGTAGTGCAATATACTTTTTTTGCAGTACTACTATTAGGACTAAAAGAATTATATCATTTGAGTTTTACAAAATTCTAATAGAATGTGATAAAAAGGGTTTGTTGAACTGCATTTATCCCTAAAAGTACTGTTGCAAATCATCTTAAAACATGTAAATCAAAAGTTATTTTAATGCTTAGTGTTGATGTTCAAATGTTGGGCCTGGTGTAGTGCTATCAAGGCCCAGGTTGGGCTAACCTGTATTGGGCTGGGTATGGGTCCAAGGTTAAGATTAAATCAAGTTATGGGTGTATACGGGCTTGAGATTATTTTAATCTTATTGGGCTAGTTCATGGTAGTTTTTTTTTTGAGTCTGAGCCAAGCCCATTTGGCCAACTATTTAATCCTAGGATATTTTAATCTCATTAGTTTAGTTCATAGGAGTTTTTATTAAGTCCAACTATTTAAACCCTAGCATTGGTTGTTCGAACCTGCGACCTCAAAGAAAGAGGGCAGACGTGTTACTACTGCACTACTCTGATCATTGGCAAGAAAGGATGAAAGCCCAGGATATTTCTTCAGTAATAAAATCCCATTGTTCAACTTCAACAGTTGGTATCAGAGTCTAGTTTAGCAAGAAGGAATTTAAAAATCTTTAAAGGGCTCAAAATTTTAGCAAGACCTCATTAAGGTACTTCTCAATTTTTTTGAAATTTTTATACTATTTTTGGTTGAAATCTAGCCATTGGTAGTAGCATAAAGATAAATTTTAAGAAGTTTGATGGAAAGAAAAGTTTTTCTATGTGAAAAGTCTGAGTAGAGGATCTTCTTGTGCAACAAGGTTTAGATCTTCCTTTGAAGGAAAAGCTAGATGGGATCACAATAAATAGTGAATGTTGTTGGAGAAGAAAGCATATTCAGTGATTAGAAGTGTCTAGCAGGTTCAATCCTCTATTTAGTGCTAAAGGAGAAGACCCCAAAGAGACTATAGACGAAGTTGCATACCCTCTACATGAGGAAGAACATATGCAACAAGTTGATGTTGAAGAAGTGCTTCTATAGTCTTTGAATGGTAGAAGGTAGAGATGTGCTGGCCCATATCCAGGTGTTCGATCAGATGAGCAATAAATTACTAAATGTGAGGGTCAAGATGAAGGAGAAAGATAAGACACTTCTACTATTATATTCACTGCCTACATCATATGACTCATTGGTCACGATACTGCTCTACGGGAAAGAGATACTATTTTATGAAGATATTATCTTGGAACTTTGGATGAATGAGCAGAGAAAGATGACCAAGGAAGGTATTCCCCAGGAAGATCTATCAGTGGAAAAAAGGTCAAGCAAAAGCAGAGACAGAAGCAGGCCTAGGGAACGGTCAAAGTTTAGGAAAGGCAAGGGAGAGGCTAAGTGCTATAAGTATGGTGAGGTAGGATATTTCAAGAGGGACTGTCCTAAATAAAAAAATCAAAAGAAAGAAAAGGAAGGATATGAGTCATTGAGTACAATTGCAGACCAGAAGGTGAAGGATAATCTCTTGGTGGTATTAAATGGTTACAGGCACAAAACAGAGATATGAATCTTGGATTCAGCTTGTTCTCATCATTACACTCCCAATCGATCATGATTCAGTACTTACACAGAGGTTGATGAAGAAAGTGTGACTCTTAGAGAAGATCACTCTTGCAAAGTGGCAAGAATTGGCATAGTGAGGGTGAGGATATTTGATGGAATGGGGCGCACTCTTACCAGCGTGAAGTATGTCTCAAAGCTCAAGAAGAATCTGGTGTTACTGGAATACTTAGAGTAGACTGGATACAGCTTAGTAGTCACGTTAGGAGTAGAGTTTTGAACATCTTCAATGGAGTTATGGTGGTGATGAGAGGGAGAAGGTTGATGAACAACCTATACAGGATGGAGGGCTCAATGGTGACCGAATATTTGAGGCAGTAGCTGTGGAACAGAATCCTTAAGATGTGTATAGGATGTGACACTACCATCTAGGCCACATGAAAGATAGGGGATGAAAGAACTGAGCAAGAGGGAGCTGCTTTCATACATGAATGGTAAAGTTATGAAGATATGTGAGCTATGTTAGATGAAAAAGCAGAAGAGAGTATAGTTCTCAGTTAGCACAACTAAGAGTGCAGAATCCTGAAGCAAGTGCATACAGATGTTTGGGGACCAGCCCCAGTTTCTATAAAGAATGGGGCTAGATACTTCTTGACCCTAATAGATGATTTCTCAAGAAAGCTGTGGGTCTACTTTATAAAGAAGAAATCAGAGGTCTTCACTAAGTTTAAAATCTAGAAGGCTAAGGTGGAGAAGAAGTGTGAAGTGTCTAAGATTAGATAATGGCGAAAAAATACACCAGTAGGGAGTTTTAGAGTTTTTATGGGGAGTGGGGCATCAAAAGGTATTTCTTAGTGATAAAAACTCCTCACAGAAGGGATGGCTGAAAAGACGATCAGAACATGTACACTGTTGGAAAAGGCAAGCTGCTTGAAGCTACAGGCAGGGCTTCCAAAGATGTTCTGGGTTGACATAGTAGATATAGTGAGCTACTTGGTCAATCGATCATCGCACACCAGGTTGGATGGAAGCATTCCAGAAGAGATATGGTTTGAAGAAAGACAAGCCTGAACCATCTAAGGTATTGGATACATAACATATGTGCATGTTAGTGCATGGGGAGCAGAGCAAGCTGGATGCTAGGTTAAAGAAGAAGATGTTTCTAGGCTACCCACGTGGAATCAAGGGGTATGATTTTCCTTGGAGAAGAAGGTTATCATCAGTAGGGATGTGACCTTCGATGAGAGCTCTATCCTTCAGAGAAGAGATGGCACAGAAGCACAGCAGGAGCTGCAGAAGGTGCAACAAGATAATACTAGTCAGATAACCTCCTATATAGTCATGCCATTTGCTAGTGGACCAGAAGAATTTAAGATTCAGATGGAGAGGATGACAGAGAGGTTAAAAGTGAGGGAGTTCAGCAGGATGTAGCTGGGCAGAGGACTGATACTGGGATCATACTGCACAGGTTCAAAAGGAATGTGCTACCACTAGTTCGATACGGCTTCGAAGATTTGGTGTAATATGCCCTGATGATAGCGAATGGAGATCCTTAAACCTATGAGAAGGCTATGAAGAGCTAGAACATGGATAGGTGGGTCTAGGCTATGGCAGAGAAGATGTATCTCTCCACAAGAATGACATGTGGTAGTTGGTCTGGTTGTCACAAAAAAAGAAATCCATTGGTTTCAAATAGGTTTATCAGTGCAAGAAAGGGCCTTCAGAGCAAGAGGGTATCAGGTACAAGGCAAGATTATTGACAAAAGGATAAGTACTTTCAAAAAGAAGGCATCGACTATAGTGAGATGAAGCTGATGAAGGTACACACCAAGAAGAACCCAGCAGATGCACTGACCAAGGTTCTTTCAAAGGATAGCTTTCATAAGTATGTTTCGTTGATGCAGCTGATGGACATAGCGGATGTGCTGAGGCTTTGAAGCACCAAAGTGAAGATTATTGGGCCTGGTGTGGTGCTATCAAGGCTTAGGTTGGGCTAACTGTATTGGGTTAGGTATGGGTCCAAGGGTTAAGATTAAATCAAATCATGGGTGTACATGGGCTTGAAGGTTATTTTAATCTCATTGGGTTAGTCCATGGGAGTTTTTATTGAGTTTGGGCTAAGCCCATTTGGTCAACTATTTAAATCCTGATTCTAGGATTTTTGGAATAAGGAACTCCCCATATTGATTTTGATGAAATGCAAATAATTAAGTATTGTGCTAATATTTTATCTATCAAGTTCAATCAATTTCAGATTATTCATCATGGAACAATACACTTCACTTATCCTAGGTATATTGTGATTCATATATAAGGTAATACGGTTCATTTGACAAATGACTTTCAAGTTTAATTATATTTGCATTGTCTTGAACTGGATTCAATTATCTTACAAATTGCTATTTATAATTCTATGATATTTGAAATCAACACCGTATTATGTTTTTAAACTATCTATATTTGGTTTGCCTTCGGATTGGATGCTTAATGATTGAATCTTGGGTTACCAATCTTTGATTTGGAATACCGGATTCTATTGCCTTTGGAATGGATGCTTAATGCTTGAATCTTGGGTTACCAATCTTTGATTTGGAATACCATATTCTATTGCTTTCAGATTGGATGCTTAATGATTGAATCTTGGGTTACCAATCTTTGATTTGGAATACCAGATTCTATTGCTTTCAGATTGGATGCTTAATGCTTGAATCTTAGGTTACCAATCTTTGATTTGGAATATCAGATTCTATTGCCTTTGGATTGGATGCTTAATGCTTGAATCTTGGGTTACCAATCTTTGATTTGGAATACCAGATTCTATTACCTTCGGATTGGATGCTTAATGCTTGAATCTTGGGTTACTAATCTTTGATTTGGAAAACCAGATTCTGTTACCTTCGGTTTATATTCGGGTTGCCTTCGGTTTGCCTTCTAACGAATGCCTACTAGGCTTGCTTAGCTTGCCTATTTTTTTATCATATAACGGATGGCTTCCTGGCATTTAATACTTTGGCACACTAGTATTATGCTCCATACGGCTGGCCCCTTATTCTAATGCTCTGTTTGGATGGAGAGAAAAGTGGGAGGAAAGAAAACTGGGAGGAAAGAAAAGTGTAAGGAAAGAAATTAAAGAGAAAATATTTTCTCTCCTTCTGTTTGGATGAGTGAGAGGAAAACAGAGAGAGAGAAAAGTTAATAATTTACAATGACAATAATATCCTTGTTTTAGATGATTAAAAAATGCATCGGTTGTTTTTTTGGAAGGATCAATTGGAATGAAAAAAAGAAAGAGCACTTTTGAGTTTTCTCTCCAAAATCTCTCCGGTTTCGGAGAGAAAACTTTATGTGGGGCCCACCACTTTTTTCCTCTGTTTTCTCCTCTAGTTTTCTTTCCTCCCGACTTTTCTCTCCATCCAAACAAGATAAATTTCATTTTCTCTCCTAGTTTCCCTCCTAGTTTTCTTTCCTCCCTAGTTTCTCTCCGTCCAAACAGAGGGTAAATGTTGATATTCTAACTCTTAAGTGGCATACCAATTTTGGATTTTGGCATACCGATTTTATTTTGTTCTCTGTTGTTTTTCTTGACACTCAAGTAAGCATACCGATTTTGGATTTTGGCATACCAATTTTAGTTGGTTCTCTTTTTTTTTCCTAGCACTCAAGTTGGCATACCAATTTTGGATTTGGCATACCGATTTTATTTGGTTCTCTATTATTTTTTGGGTACTCAAGTTGGCATACCGATTTTAGATTTTGGCATACCAATTTATTTGGTTCTTTGTTATTTTTCTTGGCACTCAAGTTGGCATACCAATTTTGGATTTTGGCATACCGATTTATTTGGTTCTTTGTTGATTTTTCTGGCGCTCAAGTTGGCATACCGGTTTTGCTTCTTGGCATGCCAATTTCTTGCCTAATGGCTAGCTTCTTCCAATTTTCAAACTTTATTAGCTTTCAAGTTGATAAGTATTTCTATTATTTAAATCTGCTCATATCTAGGAGATTATTGTATTAAACATTCTATTACTTGTGCTTTGATTCGTTTTACAGTTGTGAAATGTGATTGGGTAGAGGTCTACCTGGATTTGTATTTGAAAGGCTTACTTGTGCCCGAAAATAAGTGTTGCTAGCTAGGTTGGCTAGCGGTGATTAGTGAAAATACCCAAGGTGTTCTTGGGGAGTGGATGTAGGTACAGTGTTGGCACCGAACCACTATAAATATTGTGTGTTTCATTATGATATATTTTCTATGATTGATTGTGTGTTAGATTCACTTCACTACATGATATTTATTTGTAAGAGAAGGTGAAAAGAATGTAAGTGCATATACTTGATAGCCGATTAAATTTTTAAGAACCTAATTTACCCTCCCTTCTGGGTTGCTAGATCTGGGCAACAAGTGGTATCAGAGTAGGTGCTCTTGTTGTTAAGCCCTAAAAATCTTAGAGCTAAAGATTATGGTAACCTTATTGAGAGAGGGACAATCCACTAATAGGCCACCATTATTTAATGGCATAAATTATAGATATTGAAAAGCTAGAATAAAAATTTTTATTCAAGCACTTGACTATGACCTATGGAGTATCATAGTAAATGGTCCTTACACACTCACAACTAGATTAGATAACATGGTGATTCCTAAACCGAAAACGAAATGGGATGAATGTGATAAAAAGTTAGCTCAGCTCAATGCTAAGGCCATGAATGTTTTGTATTGTTTATTGGATGCAAATAAATTTAATTGCATATCTACATGTCTATCTACTAAAAAGATTTGGGATATATTAGAGGTTATCCATGAGGATACTAGTCAAGTGAAAGAATCTAAGATAAATATGCTTGTTCATAAATATGAATTATTTAAGATGGATGCTAGTGAATCAATTTTTGAAATGTTTACTAAATTTACTGACATTATAAATGGGCTTAAAAGCCTTGGTAAATCATATACTAATGCTGATCTTGTGAGGAAGGTATTATGATCTTTGCCTAGATCTTGAGAGGCCAAAGTCACTGCTATATTCAAGAGGCAAAGGATCTTAATATTTTACCCTTGAAAAATTATTGGGATCCTTAATGAGTCATGAGCTTTAAATTAAACAACATACTAATGAGGATGAGTCAACGAGAAGAAGGACTATGGCTCTTAAAATTTTGAACAAAAGAAGAGTCAGATGAATTTGAGGATGGCAGTGATGATGAGGACATGGCCCTCATTACTAGAAGTTTAAGAGATTCATGAAAAGAAGAAAGTTCAGAGGAAAAAGGAAACCATTTACTAGAGGAGATGGAAACAAAGAAAAGAAAAAAGAAATTATCTGTTATGAATGTAAGAAGCCGGGATACTTTAAATCGGAATGTCCACAACTAAAGAAAGGTCCCAAGAAATTTAAGAAAAGGCAATGATGGCTACATGGAGTGATTCTAAAAATTCAAGCTCCGAGGAAGAAGAAAAGAATGAAGTAGCTAATCTTTGCTTCATGACGGACAACGATGAGGTAAGTCCAAGTTTTCTTGATGATTTTTCATTTGAAGAACTGCATGGTGCATTCTATGAGTTAGTTGATGATTTTACTAACCTTAGTTTCAAAATAAAGATTTTAAAAATCAAATACAAAACCTAATTTTAGAAAATAATAAATATATTGAAGAAAATGAATCTTTGAAGAAAAAAAATAAGGATTTAAAAAATAAAGTTGTCAAACTTAAACCTATAGTAGATAAATTTACTTTAAGTTATTTAAAATTAATATAATTTTAGATAGCCAAAAAGCTATTTTTGATAAAGCGGGATTAGGATACAATCCTCTTAGAAAACGAAAGTCTTTAAAAAATATTTTTATACATGCTGGTCAATCTTCTAGTATTACTTTCTTTAAATGTGGTTTAAAGGGACATAAATCCTATGAATATTATAGTATTAGAAAGTTTGGGTTCCAAAAGGAACCATTTTATCTAACCCCAAAGGACCCAAGAAAGCTTGGGTACCTAAGAGTAAGATGTATATTATGTTTGCAGGTGTGTCTTGCAACCTGTGAATCTAAACAAAAATGATATATTGATAGCGGGTGTTCAAGGCACATAATTGGTGATGAATCATAGTTCATCACTTTAGAAGCTAAAGATGGAGGTATGGTTACCTTTGGATATAATGGCCAAGGTAAAATCATTGGCATTGGTAAAATTGGTGTCACACCTCATACATATATTGATAATGTCTTGTTAGTTAGTGATTTAAAAAATAACTTGTTAAGTATTAGTTAATTATGTGACAAAGGTTTTAAAGTGATTTTTGAATCGTCTGTTTGCATTGTTTCAAATCCCGTTGATAATTCTATGAAACTTATTGGCCATAGGCATGGAAATTTTTATACTGTTGATTTGAATGATTTAAATGACCATGACTTTGATTATCTAGTTGCTATGAATGTTAAAATTGTTGAATCGAGTTGGTTATGGCATCGTAGACTTGCACATATTAACATGGATCTTCTTTCAAAACTATTTAAAAATGATTTAGTCAAAGGTTTACCAAAATTGAATTTTAAAAAAGATAAGATTTGTGATGCATGTCAACTAGAAAAATAAACTAAATTTTTTTTTAAATCTAAAAATATGATTTCAACTAATAGACCATTGGAATTATTGCATATGGATTTATTCGGACTGACTAGAACTACAAGTTTAGGAGGCAAGCGTTACGGTCTTGTAATTGATAATTTCTCTTGATTTACTTGGGTTTTATTTTTATCTAGAAAATATGAAGCAATTTCTGCATTTCAAAACTTATTTAAAAAGATTACAAATAAAAAGGGAGTTTCGGTTTTATCGATTCGGAGTGATCACAGAAAAGAATTTGAAAATCATTTCTTTGAAAGTTTTTATAATGAGCATGACATTAATCATAATTTTTCTGCACCTAGGACACCTCAATAAAATGGGGTTGTATGAAGAAAAAATTGAACTTTGAAAGAAATGGCCCGTACCATGTTGTGTGAGAGCAATCTCCTAAAGTACTTTGGGCAGAAGCAATTAATACCTCATGTTACATTTTAAACCAAGCTTTGATTAGATCTATTTTGAAAAAGACCCTTATAAGCTTTACAAAAATTGAAAATCCACATTGCATATTTTCGTGTTTTCGGATGCCGATGTTTTATATTGAATAATGAAAAATCAAATCTTGACAAGTTTGATCCAAAATCTGATGAAGGTATTTTTCTTGGTTACTCTTCTTCTAGTAGAGCTTACAGAGTTTTCAAAAAAAATATTTAGTGATTGAAGAATCAATTCATGTCGCTTTTGACGAAACTAATGATCTTCAATGAGGGAGAGAAAGGCTATTGATGATACAGAAGAAATTGAAAATCAAGTGAAGGAACTTACTTTGGAGGAAAAAGATGACTCAAATATTTAAACCAATCAAGAAGAGACAAATCATGAAGAACCACAAGGTAATCATGACCTAGAAAAAGGTTGGAGGTATGTACACAATCATCCAAAAGAATTTATTATTGATGATCTCATGCATGATGTTAAAACTAGATCTTCATTTAAAGATACTTATAATAACTTAACATTTATGTCTCATATTGAACCTAAATGTTTTGAAGATGCTAAAGATGATATAGAATGGATAAATGCTATGCATAAAGAATTAAACCAATTTGAAAGGAATAATATATGGATGCTAGTTAATAGGCCTCATGATCATCCAATTATTGGGACTAAATGGGTATTTAGAAATAAGTTGGATGAGCATGGTAACATAGTTAGAAACAAAGCAAGACTAGTAGCTAAAGATTATTGTCAGGAAGAAGGAATTGATTTTGATAAAACTTATGCTCTTGTTGCTAGACTAGAAGCTATTAGATTGTTACTTGCTTTTGCATGTTTTATGAATTTTAAATTATATCAAATGAATGTTAAAAGTGCTTTCCTAAATGGACATATTTCTGAACAAGTGTTTGTCAAGCAACTACCAGGATTTGAGAATCATTTGTTTTCAAACCATGTTTTTAAATTGAACAAAGCATTGTATGGTTTGAAGCAAGCTCCTCGAGCATAGTATGAATGATTAAGCAAATTCTTGATTAGCAATGAATTCATTAGAGGAAATATTAATACAACACTTTTTTTAAAAGAGAAAATGATGATATGCTTATTGTCCAAATTTATGTTGATGATATCATTTTTGGTTCTACTAATGAAATATTATGCCAAGACTTTGCAAAGCTTATGCAGGAATAGTTCGAGATGAGCATGATGGGCGAGTTAAACTATTTTCTTGGACTACAAATTAAGCAGAGTGTTGATGAAATCTTCATTTGCCAAAGCAAATATATCAAAGAAATGTTAAAGAAATTTGGCATGGAGACTTCTATATCGGTACACCTATGAGCTCTTCTTGTAGACTAGACTCTTATAGTATTGATAAAAGTGTTGATTTGAAATTATATAAAGGAATGATAGGATCTTTATTGTATTTAACTGCTAGTAGGCCGGATATATTAGTGTATATGTATGTTAGATATCAAGCTAACCCTAAGGAACCCCATTTATTAGCTGTTAAGAGAATATTTAAATATTTGAGTGGTTCAGTAAATTTAGGATTATGGTATGATAAACAATCTAGCATTGACTTAATAGGATATACTGATTTAGATTTTGTAGATTGTAAATTAGACAGAAAATCTACTAGTGGAACTTACCAATTTCTAGGTGTTAATTTAATCTCATGGTTTAGCAAGAAACAAACTTTAGTAGCATTGTCCATAGCCGAGCCTGAGTACATTGCAGCTGAAAGTTGTTGCACTCAAATCTTGTGTATTAAACAATAACTAGAAGATTATGGCATCAAACTTAAAGACATTCTAATAAAATGCGATAACTAGTGCTATCAATTTAACTAAAAATCCTATTCAACACTTTAGGACAAAACATATAGAAATTAGGCATCATTTTATTAGAGATCATGTTAATAATGATAATATTATGCTTGAGAATGTTTGTACTGATTTGCAGCTCGCTGATATTTTCACAAACCCCTTGATGAATCAAAATTTATGAAATTAGAAGAGAGCTTGGTAGGCTTGATCCTTCTATTTAAATGAGTCGTCATGATTGTTTAATTTATATACAAACCTATACTCATTATGATTGCATGAAGTTTATGTCATATGAATCGCAACTGTTTGATCTTCATATTCCTTATTTTTAATATTTTTATTGGATCAATTTAAAATTATTTCGGATGATTTAATTGTTGACCCAATTATTGATTTTGATGATTAACAAAAGACATGAGTATATTCATTATGTTTCTGATAGATTTAATAAGTGTTTCAGGGATTAGAAAGTTAAATTATTCAAATGACATACAAAATTAAGTTTGAATCAGTTTTTTAATGGAATTTTTTAAGTTCAGAACTTGGAGCCAACACCCACCGTGTCTGAAGCCGACTCCAGAGCGTATCAGAACAGTTCTATATTTTTGGCATGGTTGGAGTCGACACATGGTATTCCAGAGCCGACTCTAACCTAAGTTACAGAGAAGTATTCTATTTTAGTTTCTAAAGATGACACCTAGAATTTGGGAGCCGACACCTGAGAGTTCGGGAGCCGA
>UESW01004222.1:182090-226850 GCA_900491605.1 Calamus simplicifolius | reverse complement strand
TTTTATGGCAAATGACGATGAGGTAAGTACCGAAACTCATGACTTTACCTTTGATGAATTGTTTGATGCATTTAATGAACTAGTTAGTGATTTTAAAGTTTTAAAAAGAAAAGCAAATCTTTGAAAAATGATAATTTAAATTTGTCAAAGAAAAGGATAAACTAACTCATGAAATTGAAGAATTGAAATCTGAAAATAAGAATTTGCTAAAAGAAAAAGAATTAATTTTAAATGAAAATGTTAGTTTAAGAAAGAAGTTGATAAATTATATATAGCTCTGAAAAACTTAATTTGATATTGAGTAATCAAAGAGCTGTATTTGATAAGGTGGATTAGGTTATAGGCCTAACAAGAAACAAAAGTATTTAAAAATTTTTTAGAAAGAACAAGATAAAAATGATGTTTCATGTTTTATGTAACAAGAAAGGACATAAAGCCTATGAATGCAATTTTAGAAAAATTAATAAAAACTTAAATATTAAAGGAAAGAAAATATGGGTTCCAAAAGGAACAATCTTTGTTGCTACTAACCATGAAGGACCCAAGAAAGCTTGGGTACCTAAACAAAAGTTTGATCATTTTGCAGGAGTGTCTTGCGGCCAAAAGATCAAAACGAAAGTGGTATCTTGATAGTGGCTGCTCAAGGCACATGACGGGTGACAAAGATCAATTCATCACCCTTGAATAAAAGAGGAGGAGTAGTTACATTTGGAGATAATGGCAAAGGCCAGATTATGGGTTTGGTAAAATTCAAATAACTCCCTCCACTTTTATTGAAAATGTTCTTTATGTTGATGGTTTAAAGCATAATTTAATTAGTATTAGCCAATTGTGTGATAAAGGTTTCAAAGTTCATTTGAAGCTTCTATCTGCACTGTTTCTAATCCTATTGATAATAGCATTATTTACTGGAATAGAAATGGCAATGTATACTTAATTGATTTAGACAATTTGTCTACTAGTAATCATTGCTTAGTTGCTGATAATGCTAATGAATGAGATTGGTTGGTTGTGGCATCGTAGATTAGGTCATGCAAGCACACACCTTATTTCAAAATTAATTAGAATGGATTTAGTTAAAGGACTTCCAAAGTTAGATTTTGAAAATAATCGAATATGTGATGCATGTCAATTTGGAAAACAAACAAGAAACTCTTTCAAATCTAAAAATTGTTTCAACTTCTAGGCCACTAGAGCTACTTCACATGGACCTTTTTGGACCAACTAGAACCACAAGTCTAGGAGGAAAGAAATATGGTCTTGTGATAGTAGATGATTATTCTAGATTCACTTGGGTAATGTTTTTGGCTCACAAAGATGAGACTTTCTCAATATTTCTGAAATTCTTCAAGAAAGTCACTAATGAGAAAAACACTACCATAGTGTCTCTTAGAAGTGATCATGGAACTGAATTTGAAAATCACTTATTTAAAAATTTTGCATTGAAACATGGCATTAATCATAATTTTTCTGCACCTAACACCTCAACAAAATGGAGTTATAGAAAGAAAAATAGAACTTTAGAAGACATGGCCCGTACCATGCTATGTGAAAGCAACTTCCAAAATACTTTTGCGGAAGCTATAAACACGCATGTTACATCCTAAATAGAGCTAATTAGACCAATTCTTAAGAAAACTCCTTATGAATTATGGCATAATAGGAAACCTAACATTAGTTATTTTCATGCATTTGGTTGTAAATGTTTTATTCATAATAATGGTAAAGATAATCTTAAAAATTTGATGCAAAATCTGATGAAGGTATATTCTTAGGATATTCAACAACTAGTAAAGCATATAGAGTATTTAATAAGAGGAACTTAATGTAGAAGAATCTATTCATGTAGTTTTTGATGAATCTTTAGCATCAAGTTCAGAAAATTGATGATGAGGAAGATACAAATTTGCTGAAAGATATTGAAAATTAAATATAATGTATCTTCAGATCATGAACAAGAAGCTAAAGATGATGATTCCCCTATGATGTATTGATACTATCATAATGATAGATCTACCTAGAGATTGGAGATATGCTTATGTCATCCTAAGGAATTGATTATAGGTGATCCATCTCAAGGTGTAAGAACTAGATCATCAATGAGAAATATCAATAATCATCTTGTATTTGTATCTCAAATTGAACCTAAAACTATTGAAGAAGCTTAAAAAGATAGTAAATGCTAGCTATGTAGGAGAATTAAATCAATTTACTAGGAATAATGTATGGTCCTTAGTTGATAGACCTAAAGGTCATTCATGTTGGTCCAGATAGCAACCCAAGAGGGGGGGTGAATTGGGTTTTTCAAAAATTAAACTCTTTTGAAAATAAACCCCAGCGGAAATAAAAACTTAGATTCGCACAAATTAAAACAGAATATGCACAAATAGAGAGTTAAAGATAATGAGACAATCACGGCAAACACAGAGATTTTATAGTGGTTCGGTGTACCTACACCTACGTCCACTCCCAAGTATCTCTTGGGTCCACACTATAATCAATCTGATTACAGCAGAGTTGTTTTGCAAGCTCACAACTCGAACTTGTTGTTTTCCGGGTGCACAACGAACCCAGCTGGTTTTCAAGGCTCACCAGCACAAAACCTTACACCACAAGCAAACTGCTTGCACAAGGCTAACAGCCTCAATGGAATCAATCCTCCGATTGACCCAGCAAACAATAATCATTTTTACAAAAAAAGGCTCCTCCAATGAGCAAATATACAATAATAGAAACGAAATAAAGAGATAGGAATCAAAGCCTGATTTGCAGATCTTGGTGGCTTGCTTCTTCTCTTCTCTTGGGTGGATCTTCCTTTAGAATGCTCTTGAAGCTCGAAGATCAGAAAACTAGGGCTTGCTTCTTTTCTTGAGATTTCTTCAAAATGAAGCTATGAAAGCTTGGAATCTCTCTTTTCTTTTGGGGAATCAGTATAATCTTTCCTTCGAATTTTCCCTCTTTTCTCTTTTGATTTTCTGATGGATTTCAAGATTTTTCTCTATTCTTTCTCTTTTTCTCTCTCTTTTTCGGATGCAGCAAACCCCCTTCTTATAGATTTTAATCCATAAATAGTTTAAAACTATCCGTTAGAAACAAGTGTAAGAAGGATTAGAACCAAAAATAGCAATAGCCATTGGGATTAAAAAGATAAAAGTAAAGTTTAGAGTCGTTCTGACAGTTCTGGAGTCGCGTCTGACATTCTGGAGTCGGCTCTAACTTTTCTGGAGTCGGCTCTAAATCGAAAATCCCAAATCCGCTTGATCTGGAGTCGTCTTGACTTTTCTGGGGTCGACACAAAAATCTTCTGGAGTCGACTCTAACAGTCCCGGAGTCGACTCTAAGTCGTGGCCAGAAAAACCATCGTTCTGTCTTTTCTGTTGGAGTCGGCTCTAACAGTCCAGGAGTCGACTCTAAGTCTGTGCCGATTTTCGGAGTCGACTCTGCGATTCCATGTGTCGACTCTAATGTCTGCAATCTTACCTTGACATTAGATTCGAACTAGAACTTGATTTGTCTTATGATTTTGATTAATAAATATCATAAACTGAAAAACTTAATCAAAATCATTAGTAACTTCAAATGTTATACTCAAATAGTTTTGTTAATCATCAAAATCAACAATTGGGTCAACAATTAGTTATAGGATCTAAATGGGTATTTAGAAATAAATTAGATGAAAATGGCATAGTAATTAGAAATAAAGCTAGATTAGTTGCAAAAGGATATAATCAAGAAGAAGGAATTGATTTTGATGAAACTTTTGCACCTGTAGCTAGATTAGAAGCAATTAGCTATTACTTGCATTTGCATGTCATATGAATATCAATTTATTTCAAATGGATGTTAAAAGTGCATTTTAAATGGTTTTATAAATAAAGAAGTTTTTGTAGAACAACCACCTGGTTTTGAAGATCATGAATTTTTAAATCACGTTTTAAATTACACAAAGCACTATATGGTTTAAAACAAGCACCTAGAGCTTGGTATGATAGATTAAGTAAATTTCTAATTGAAAATGATTTTACTAGAGGAAATGTTAGATAAAACTATTTTTGAAAAGAAAACTTAAAGATTTATTAGTAGTACAAATTATGTTGATGATATTGTATTGGTGCTACTAACAATCTTCTATGTCAAGAGTTTGCTAAGCTAATGCAGGGAGAATTCGAGATGAGCATGATGGGAGAACTCAACTTCTTCCTTGGACTTCAAATCAAACAAAGCAAAGAGGGATTTTTATCAACCAAACAAAGTACACAAAGGAAATTCTCAAGAAGTTTGGTATGGAATCAATCAAACCCCTTGGAACACCAATGAGTCCTTCATGCAAGCTGGACAAAGATGAAGAGGTAAGAAAGTAGATCAAAAATACTATAGAGGTATGATCGGATCTCTACTTTACTAACTGCAAGTAGACCAGATATCATGTTTGTTGTTTGCTATGTGCTAGATTTCAATCAGAACCTAAAGAATCTCATTTAATTGCTGTTAAAAGAATACTAAGATATCTAAGTGGAACTAAAAATGTAGGATTATGGTATTCTAGAGACTCAACACTAAATTTGATTGCTTATTCTGATTCTGATTATGCTGGATGTAAATTAGATAGAAAGAGTACAAGTGGTGCATGCCAACTTTTAGGAAGTAACTTAATCTCTTGGTTTAGCAAAAAGCAAAATTCGGTTGCATTATCTACTGAAGCAGAATATGTTGCAGCTGGAAGTTGCTGTGCTCAAATCCTTTGGATTAAGCGACAACTTGAAGATTATGGCATAACACTTGATAAAACTCTATTAAATGTGATAATACAAGTGCAATAAACTAACTAAAAATCCAATTCAACATTCAAGAACTAAACATATTGAAATTAGATATCACTTTATTAGAGAACATGTAGCTAATGGTGAAATTTGTCTTGATTATGTTTGCACTGAAGAACAACTAGCGGACATATTTACAAAACCTTTGAGTGAAGAGAGATTTTGTTATCTTAGAGGAGAATTAGGGATTGTGATCCTTTGGAATGATTTTGAAACCCTTAAGATTGATTATCTAGAATTCAATTAATTTCTTGAAGATCCTTTCATGATTTTAAGGACAATTTATCTAGACATTGAACAATTTGATTCTCCACATTCCAGAGATTTTATCAAAAATTTATTGATTTTATTTGACAAGTTTCGATGTTTGAAACTCTCTTTTTTTTCTGAAACTGTTAATGGAGTCGACACCTTGATTTGTGGAGTCGACACCTTGATTTGTGGAGTCGATACTTTGTCTGTGTCTCTCTCGGTCTGAGACCTTAGAGCGACACCCACCTTAGCGGAGCCGACTCCAGTTCAAGCGCTGACTATGTTAGCGACCTGGAGCCGATACCTCGCTTTGCGGAGTCGACTCCAAGTGGTCCCAGGTTAACTTATCTAGGGTAGAGCCGACTCCTCGTTCATTTAATCGACTCCAAACCTCTCCAAACTCTCTCCAACTCTTACCAAAACCCAAAATCCCTCAAATTAACCACTCCTTAGCTATCAATGGCACCCAAATGTAGGGGATCCATGTTTGGTGGAGCGGTGACGAGGAAACGACTGTGAGGCGTCTGGCAAGGAGCCTTCATCGAGTTCTGCGTCCTCTTCCTCATCATCCACACCGAGCGCTGCTCCAAGCCCGTCCTCACCTCAAATCGACACTTTGGCAGGCCGTGTAATCACAATGGGTAGAAAGGTAGACTTTCATTTCTTTGAGGAAGAAGGTTTTACCATTGGGCGGCAGTTGACAGAACTAGGTTGGGATAAGGTATGTTTTCTTGATTTACCTACTTATCCAGCCCTAGTCAAGGAGTTTTATTTCAATATGTCTAGAGGAGATGGAGGAATTGTTAGTTCAGTAAGAGGGAAAATGATTCATATAACTTCAGAAATTTTAGGAAACCTTTTAGGGATTCCTGTTACTGGGCTTGCTGGAAGCATTCACAGTGAAAGGTCAAATGCTTTATCAAGGATGCTAGGAAGGAAAATAACCGAATTTGAATAAATTAGGGCAAACCAGTTGCCTCTTGAGTTAAGATTGCTTCACATATATATGGAAGGATTTTATTTCCCAAGACAGGCATGTTTGAGTATGTCTCAGAGAGAGACATTGTAATTATGGATAGTGTTTTGACTGGTCAGTGAATTAATCTGGCTGGTATGATGATTTGGTATATGGCAGAGGCAGGGAATAAGAAAAGATCATCTTTACCCTATGGCATGATATTAACTTTAGTATTCCAAAGCCAGTGTGTTGTCATTTCAGAGAATGAACCTTTGAAGAACCTTAGACACACCAATTATTACAGCCTGGCTACCGTGCATAGAATGGGATTTATGAAAGTGGATGGTAGATGGAAAGAAAAAGTAATCTAGATGAGAGAGCGGCTGACATTGGAGCCACTGCACCTTCTGTAGGTTCAGTGAGGCATCCTTCACCAGAACCTAGCAGATCATCACCACCACCGGCACCTACTTCCATCCATGCATCTGTACCAGTGTCTGTTCCTTCTGTTGGTTTTTCTGATGTTCAGCTGGAGCATCTTAAAGAATTATTTAGTACTCATAAGGAAGAGATAAAATCTGAATTAGATAGCAAATTTATGCACCTGAGAGAAACCCTCTATTCCTTGGATGAAAGAGTTAGCAAAATTGAGTCACTCTTGGAGCCTCCGCAGAATCTTTGAAAACTGATCTCTAGAATATTTTTGAAGAATTTAAAGAGATTGGAGGTAATTCAGAAACTTATCTAGATGCAATGCAGAGCTTCAAGACAAAATTGTGACTGCATGTGCATTTGTTGATAGAAGACTAAAGGCATTTGTTCAAACTCAAAGTGAAGGAATGGGAAAAATATTAGAAGAATTGCAAAGACTACTTAGAACTCATTTTTGATTATGTTGTAATGAAGTTCTTTTGATTTTATTAAAAGATAATGTTTTGTTTAGTTTTTATGTAATGAAGTCTCTTATGTAATATGATGCTTGACTTTCTGAAGTATGTAATGAACTTTTCGATACCTAATGAATATCATTTGATCTTTGAAGCATCTCTTAATTTTGTCATTTAATTTGAAACTTCTTAACCTTTTTGTTGATTACAAAAAAGGAGGAGAAAGATGTAATTGATAGTCGTATATGCATTGGAAGTTATAATGGGAGAGAAAAATGTATATGCATTGAAAGGAATAAGCTTAATTGACTTAAATTGATAATTTTATATGTACATTAAAAGAAACTTAATTGACTTAATTTGATATGACAGTTTAATTGGTATCAAACATTAAACACATATGAGAAGTAATTGATAGCTGTATATGCGTTTATTGTTAAAGGAAGAATAGATGTTAAATTGAGTATCATAGAGGGAGCTACTTCATTCAGGGGAGCTTACTATGAGAACTAAATATTTGAGAAATTTGATTTGAGACTCTTATTGTTTAATCATGCATATACTCAATGTTTTTATAATCATTAAAAAGGGGAGATTGTTGACCCAATTATTGATTTTGATGATTAACAAAAGACATGAGTATATTCACTATGTTTCTGACATATTTAATAAGTGTTTCAGGGATTAAAAATGTTTAATCAATCAAAAGGAATAAAGGAATAAGTTTTGAATCAAATTTTAAAGGAATTTTTCAAAGTTTAGAACTTAGAGTCGACACCCAAATAGTCAGGAGCCGACCCCAAGGCGTATCAGAAGATTTTGGATTTTTGGCACGGTCTGGAGTCGACACCCAGAGTTTCGGAGCTGACTCCAACATGAGATACAGAGAAGTGCATTCTATTTCAGTTTCCAGAGCGACACCTAGAATTCAGGAGCCGACACCTAAGAGTTCGGGAGCCGACACCAGAGTTTATAGAGCCGACTCTAACCTAAGAACAGAAAGCGTGTTTTTTGGACATTTCTAGAGCCGACACGCTTAGATTCCAGAGCCAACTCCCGAAAGTGACGAGCCGACACTTAACTTTCTTGGAGCCGACTCCTTAATAACTTTTTATTTGCTATTTTTGGACACCCGATCTGGAGCCGACACTTGAAAAGTTGGAGCCAACTCCAACCTGTCAGGAACGGATTTTCAATTATCAAACGGACTCCAACGGTAATATTTTTTTTACCTAATCTCTAACGGCTATTTTTCTTTGTGTATAGAAGTATCCAAGCATCTCATAACGGCTATATTTTTTCACCTAAACTTGGATTAAGAGATCTATAAAAAGGGGAAATTGTTCGTTTAAAAAATAGAGAACAGAGAGAGAAGAGACTGAAAAAATCCAAAAAATCTTAAGAGAAAAATCAAAGAGGAAAAGACTCAGAGCTCAAATCCATCAATCCCAGAAAGTTCAAAGAGAAATCCACAAGCTTCTCAAGATCAAATCAAGGAGATTTTAATATTAGAAGGAAGAAAGCAAAAGCCCCAAATCCTCAACTTCTCTACTGCGTGAAGTATCTGAACTGAGGCCTTGATTTAATCTTTCAAAGAGAAGAGGAAAAGAAGAAAAGCATACATTCAAAGAGCTTCAATCAGGCTTTTCTTTCCCTATTTATTTTATTAAATATCTGCTCACTTAAGGAGCTATTTAAGTATTGTATTGAAATCTTTATTGTTTTAAATTGTTGTTTGCTAATTCAATCAGGGATTGAATTAGTGAGGTAGTATACCTCGGGACAAGCTAAGGATAGCTTGTGTTTGGGTTTTGTGCTGGTGAGCCCGAAAAACCAGCTGGGTTTGTTGTGATCCCGAGGGAAACAATGAGTTTTGAGTTGTGAGCTTATAAAACAACTCAACTGTAATCAAGTGGATTATAGTGTGGACTCAAGTGAAGCTTGGGAGTGGACGTAGGTGTTGGATACACCGAACCACTATAAAATCTTTGTGTTTGTCGTGCTTTATCTCTTTGTCTCTTCCTATCTCTTTATTTGTGCTAAGCATTTATCTTGCACTCAATCTCTTTTATTTCAAAGCACATAGTTTTAAAGAGCTAAATTTTTTAGAACCCAATTCACCCCCCTCTTGGGTTACCATCTGGGCCAATAGTAATGAATGAACATAATCTTTTTCTCGTATTTTAATTGATCTACCAGTTTTCATGTTTTGGTATTCCACTTTTTGTCAACCGATCTTCTAGTTTTCCTATTTTGGAATACCAACTTTGCATTATTGGCATTCCAAAAATGGAAATAGGAACTGTCTGCTTCTTAAACCTTTCTTGCTTCCAATTCTCTCTTCTCCAAGTCATGCATCATTCTTCTCCAAGCCCAAGCCGAGTGTGTTCTTCCTCTCCCCTCAAGTTTCTTCCAATTCTTCATTCTTCTTCATATCCCCTTGCTTTCTTTGGATCAATGGCTTCCAAAGGTAAATCTGTGCGTGGATCATCATCCCGAGGCATTAGTGAGTGCTCTCCTTCTAATCCTTCTAGTTTTTAATTTATGGTTAGAAGATCTTTAGCATTTAAAAAAATTATTAACTTTGAGTTTTTAGCTTCTGAGAATTTTTCCATTAAAGAAAATTTAGCATATCAAGGTGGGAACACTTACTTAAGACAAACCTACCTATTTACCCCGATCTTGTTAAAATTTTCTATCATAATATTAGTTTTGAAAATGATAGAGTAACTTCAACTGTTAAAGGTGTTAGAATTGAATTTGATGAAAATTCTTTGAGACAAATTCTAAATATTTCAAGTACTGATTTTGGTGAAGACACTCTTGATGACAGGAAGTATAAATTAGAAACTATTTTGGATATTGATGATGCTTCTAATATTGATCGTATTTTTGCTAAAGATCTGAATGCGAAAATGAGGTTACTTCATAGTATTGTTTCTCGCTATCTTACTTCTAGGAGTGGTAGTTTTGACTATGTGAATGACCGAGACTTAACCTTCATGTTTCATGTTGTAACCCAAACTCATCTACAACTGCCTAGAAAAATAATTTGTGTGATGAGAGAGGCTGTTAGTAGATCTAGAGCTGTCCTACCCTATTGTCTACTTTTTACCCATGTATTTAATCATTTCGATGTTAATGTTAGGGATGAGAATGTCTACCATCTTAACAATAATGATGTTTACAATGAGCATATCTTAATTCGTATGGGTTTTGCTAAGGTAGATGGCCTTTGGACCAAGAGCAAAGAAAAAATGCAAGACCTTTCCACACCTGTCCAGGGGGAGCAATCTACTGCGCCTCAGAAGTTTTTCACTAAACCTCAAAATTACCCTTCTGTTTCTGCTGAACATCAAAATTATCCTTATGTTTCTAATGTACCTCAAAATTTTACTTCTATGTTTATTGATCCTCCTACAAATTATTATTACATGTTTGCTGATCAAGGTTTTATGCCTTTGGACCCCAATCCTTCTATTCATATTAATCCTTCTTTTGTTAACAATCCTATTGCTGATCTACATCCACCCAATGTTCTACCGTCCGCTCAGAATCCTTTCCAACCAAGTCATCCTATGGTTACCAAAATAGACCCTGATGATATGGAAACTTTGGCTCGTAGGATTTCTGATGTTGTTTCTCTTGCTGGATCTGTCAATAGTTCATCTTCTTGTTCTTCCGATACTACTATGATTCCCCCACACATCTCTAATGTTTTCTACCCTAAGTGAAATCAAATTAAACGTATATGATTTACAACATAGTGTGATCATCATTAAAGGAAAAGCATTCAATTATGGTACTATGATGGATATTTCTAATTTTTTTTGCCGAGTTAGGCAAGCTGAGAAAGAATATAAATTCCTTATTGGATAGTGCTGGCATTGCAAGTAATGAGATGTCTTCTTTTAGATTGTAAACTATCAAGGCCTAGCATGCTCTTAATAGTCATTCTAAGCTCATTACTGAGTGCCACAATATGCAACAAGAAATTCAATCTTTTATATCTCAATTGTCTTCTAACGTTGAAGACCTCACTCGACGACTTGTCCCTCATTTGACGTCATCTCATCCTTTCAGACATGCTCGTGGATCTTCTTCGTCTTCTCGTTGAAGTCATAAATTGATGCTGCTTATGGATTTCTACTTATGGATTTATGCTTATGCTACTCGAGCCTATGTTACTTCTGTTATTCTGGACTTATGTTGTTTTGAAACTATGTTTCATATTTATTATGCTTGTATGGATTGTATAACTGCTGCTTACTATTGAGGACCAATGTGTGTATTGGCTTGTAAGTTATTAATGACTCGTTTATATAGTTTGCAAGATCTGTTTAATTTCATCTACACTTCATAATATTTGCTTAATGTTGAAAATTTTATGCTTATCATTACTTGCTATACTTCATTCATTCCATTATAGAAAAGACATACAGTGATAGATGCAAACTCTTTCACAATCTTTTTGATTAATGATAAAAAGGGGAAGAAATGGAAAGCATACACTCTGATTTTAAAGCTTTTATACAATTTTTTTTTTTTGAAGAAATAAAATGCACTTCATAATCATGGGGGAGAAATAGAAAACATATATTCTAACTTTCAATGTTATATTTCGAAAACTTATTTTAAAAAATGGAATGGGAGAAATGGAAAGCATACACTTCACAATTCTAATTTTAAAGCTTTCATATATTCTATTGTTGTTTTTCTTTCTAGAGAAATGAAATGCATATTTTTGAAAACTCCATTGTATCAAAACCAAAGGAGGAGCTTTGCAAGATATAATGTTTTAAAAATCAAGTTTCGGCACATTACACATATATTTGGGCACACACTATCTTATGCTTCAAAATTGCAAGGAATGCTTTGATTGAATTACTTATCTCTTATTAAATACTTAATGGTTTTGTCATCATCAAAAAGAAGGAGATCGTTGATCCTATATTGATTTTGATGAAACACAAAATAATTAAGTATTGTGCTAATATTGTATCTATCAAGTTCAATCAATTTTAAGTTATTCATCATGGAACAATACACTTCATTTATTTCAGATATATTGTGATTCATAATATAAGGTAATACGGTTTATTTGACAAAATGACTTTCAAGTTTAATTATATTTGCATTGTCTTGAACTGGATTCAATTATCTTACAAATTTATATTTATAATTCTATGATATTTTGAATCATCACCTAATTATGTTCTTAAACTATCTATATTTGATTTGCCTTCGGATTGGATGCTTAATGCTTGAATCTTGGGTTACCAATCTTTGATTTGAAATACCAGATTATATTGCCTCCGAATTGGATGCTTAATGCTTGTTACTTGGATTACCAATCTTTGATTTGGAATACCATATTCTATTGCCTTCGGATTGGATGCTTAATGCTTGAAACTTGGGTTACCAATCTTTGATTTAGAATACCAGATTCTATTGCCTTCGGATTGGATGCTTAATGCTTGAATCTTGGATTACCAATCTTTGATTTGGAATACCAGATTCTATTGCCTTTGGATTGGATGCTTAATGCTTGAATCTTGGGTTACCAATCTTTGATTTGAAAATCAGATTCTGTTGCCTTCGGTTTGTATTCGGGTTGCCTTCAATTTACCTTCCGACAGATGCCTGCTAGGCTTACTTAGCTTGCCTATTCTTTTATCATATAACGGATGGCTTCCTGGCATTTAATACTTTGGCACACTAGTTACTATGGTCCATACAGCTAGCCCCTTGTTCTAAATGTTGATATGCTAACTCTCAAGTTGGCATACTGATTTTGGATTTTGGCATACCGATTTTATTTGGTTCTCTATTATTTTTTATGGCACTCAAGTTGGCATAACAATTTTGAATTTTGGCATAACAATTTTATTTGGTTCTATGTTGTTTTTCCTAGCACTCAAGTTGGCATACCGATTTTGGATTTTGGCATTCCGATTTTATTTGGTTCTCTATTGTTTTTCGCACTCAAGTTGGCATACCGATTTTGGATTTTGGCATACTAATTTTATTTGGTTCTCTGTTATTTTTTCTGGCACTCAAGTTGGCATACCGATTTTGGATTTTGGCATACCAAATTTATTTGGTTGTCTATTGATTTTCCTGGCACTCAAGTTGGCATACCAGTTTTGCTTCTTAGCATGCCAATTTCTTGACTAATGGCTAGCTGCTTCTAATTTTCAAATGTTGGGCTGCCTGTTCCTATTTTTTGGAATGCCACTTCAGCTCTTGCCACTGTTACTCATGGCTTTCTCTTGGCCCTCCTCTATTTCACAATGGCTATATCTTGATGTTCCTATTATAAATAGTGGAGATGAATAGTGCTTCAGTGTGACAGTGATTTTGAAAAGAAAAATCAAAAAATATCAATAAAAAATATTAAGAGAAAAATCATTTGAAAGAGAGATTTGTTAGAGGATTATTGGAGTATTGTTTTGATTATTTTTAAGCCATCGGAGTTCATTTATTGCTGATTCTACAAGTGGTTTTAAAGCTTCATCCACCCTCTTTGAAGAGCATTCAAAGCTATCTTGAAGGCTTCTATTGTGCTGCTGCGTTTATTAAAGAAAGAAGGAACTTTGGGATTAGCTTTTCAAGTTGATAAGTATTTCTATTGTTTAAATCTGCTCATATCTAGAAGCTTATTGTATTAAATATTCTATTACTTGTGCTTTGATTTGTTTCACGGTTGTGAAACATGATTGGGTAGAGGTCTACCTGGATTTGTATTTGTAAGGCTTACTTATGCTTAGAAACAAGTGTTGTTAGCTACGTTGGCTAGCGGTGATTAGTAAAAATACCCAAGGTGTTCTTGGGGAGTGAATGTAGGTGCAGGGTTGGCACCGAACCATTATAAATACTGTGTGTTTGATTGTGATATATTTTCTGTGATTGCTTATTTATTAGATTCACTTCACTACACGATATTCATTTGTAAGAGAAGATAAAAAGAATATAAGTGCACATACTTGATAGCCGATTAAATTTTTAAGAAACCCAATTTATCCCCCTTTTGGGTTGCTAGGTCTGGGCAACAAGTGGTATCAGAGCATGTGCTCTTGTTGTTAAGCCCTAAAAAGTTAGAGCCAAAGATTATGGCAACCTTATTGAGTGAGGAACAATCCACTAATAGGCCATCGTTATTTAATGGCACAAATTAAGGATATTAAAAAGCTAGAATAAAAATTTTCATTCAAGCACTTGACTATGACCTATGGAGTATCATAGTAAATGATCCTCATACACCCACAACTAGATTAGATTACATGGTGATTCCTAAACCGAAAACGAAATGGGATGAATATGATATAAAGTTGGCTCAGCTCAATGCTAAGGCCATGAATGTTTTGTATTGTTCATTGGATGCAAATGAATTTAATCGCATATCTACATGACTATTTGCTAAAGAGTTTGGGATAGATTAGAGGTTACCCATGAGGGTACTAATCAAGTGAAAGAATCTAAGATAAATATAATTATCCATATATATGAATTATTTAAGATGGATGCTAGTGAATCAATTTTAGAAATGTTTACTATATTTACTGACATTATAAATGAGCTTAAAAGCCTTGGTAAATCATATACTAATGCTAATCTTGTGAGGAAGGTATTGCAATCTTTGCTTAGGTCTTAGGAGGCCAAAGTCACTGCTATTCAGGAGGCAAAGGATCTTAATATTTTACCCTTGAAAGAATTGTTGGGATCCTTAATGACTCATGAGCTTCAAATTAAACAACATACTGATGATGACAAGTCAAAGAGAAGAAGGATTATGGCTCTTAAAATTTTTGAACAAAAGGAAGAGTCAGATGAATCTGAGGATGATAGTGATGATGAGGACATGGCCCTCATTACTAGAAAGTTTAAGAGATTCATAAAAAAAGAAAGTTCGAAGGAAAAATAAAACTATTTACAAGAGGAGATGAGAACAAAGAAAAGGAAAAAGAAATTAGCTGTTATGAATGCAAGAAGCCATGATACTTTAAATCAAAATGTCCACAACTAAAGAAAGGTCTCAAAAAATTTAAATAAAAGGCAATGATGGCTACATAGAGTGATTCTGAAAATTCAAGCTCCGAGGAAGAAGAAAAAAATGAAGTAGCTAATCTTTGCTTCATGGCGGACAACAATGAGGTAAGTCTAAGTTTCCTTGATAATTTTTCATTTGAAGAACTGCATGATGCATTCTATGAGTTAGTTGATGATTTTGTTAACCTTAGTTCTAAAATAAAGATTTAAAAAATCAAATGCAAAACCTAGTTTTAGAAAATAATAAATATATTGAAGAAAATGAATCTTTGAAGAAAGAAAACAAGGATTTGAAAAATAAAGTTGACAGACTTAAACCTATAGTAGATAAATTTACTTAAGTTCTTTAAAATTAAATATGATTTAGATAGCCAAAAAGTTATTTTTGACATAGCAGGATTAGGATACAATCCTCTTAGAAAATAAAAGTCTTTAAAAATATTTTCATACATGCTGGTCAATCTTCTAATATTACTTGCTTTATATATATGGTTTAAAGGGACATAAGTCCTATGAATGTGATAGTATTACAAAAGTTTGGGTTCCAAAAGGAACCATTTTATCTAACCCCAAAGGACCCAAGAAAGCTTGAGTACCTAAGAGCAAGACGTAACAATATGTTTGCAGGTGTGTCTTGCAACCCGTGGATCTAAACAAAAATGGTATCTTGATAGCGGGTGTTCAAGGCACATGACTAGTGATGAATCACAGTGCATCACTTTAGAAGCTAAAGATGGAGGTATGGTCACTTTTGGATATAATGGCCCAGGTAAAATCATTGGCATTGGTAAAATAGGTGTCATACCTCATACATTTATTGATAATGTCTTGTTAGTTAGTGGTTTAAAGCATAAGTATTAGTCAATTATGTGACAAAGGTTTTAAAGTGATTTTTGAATCGTTTGTTTGTATTGTTTCAAATCCTGCTGATAATTGCATGGAACTTATTGGTCATAGGCATAGAAATGTTTATACCGTTGATTTGAATGATTTAAATGATCATGACTTTGATTGTCTAGTTGCTATGAATGCTAAAATTATTGAATCGAGTTGATTATGGCATCGTAGACTTACACATGTTAGCATGGATCTTCTTTCAAAACTATTTAAAAAGGATTTAGTCAAAGGTTTACCAAAATTAAATTTTGAAAAAGATAAGATTTGTGATACATGTCAACTAGGAAAACAAACTAGAGTTTCATTTAAATCTAAAAATATGATTTCAACTAATAGACCATTGAAATTATTGCATATGGATTTATTTGGACCGACTAAAACTACAAGTTTAGGAGGTAAGTATTACTGTTTTGTAATTATCGATGATTTCTCTCGATTTACTTGGACTTTATTTTTATCTAGAAAAGATAAAGTATTTTCTGCATTTCAAAACTTATTTAAAAAGATTACAAATGAAAAAAATATATTCTAAAAGAAAAAACATATGCAAGGGATTTTTATTTAAAATTGAGAGTAAATATCCATATAAGACTATATTGGTAAGGTTATTAGAGTGTAGGACAGCTCTTTACACATGTATGAATAAGTGCGATTAGAGTTCTTGCTAAGGAATTGTTAGAGCTATGGATTAGTGTTGTGTTTACATTAATTAGTAGATAAAGTTAAAGGCCTCACCTTTATAGTAGGCCAAAGGAAAATTTTGTGGATCATCAAAGAAGATACCCCACCCTACAATGAAGTGCCCCATATAATTTATTGTAAATGGCCCCATTTGTTCTTCTTACTTACTTCTAACAATCTCTTTAATTTCTCATTATGAGCTTTATAAATCATATTGAAAGATACATAAATTGTAATCAAGAATTTTTGCTATGCAATATCATTTTATGCATGAACTTAATTTCTAACCTCTAGGATATGACATCATATTTCTAGAGATATTTGATATGATTTTGTGAAGAATGCTCAAAGTCGTTTTCTGATATCATTGATTTTTTATGGGTTTCCTATAGAGATAATAAGATAGGCACAATGATCTGATATGGCCAAAGTAACCTCACCATGTTCCAAACCACATTCCTATGGGACATTTGGATTGTTCAAGCTTGAAGTACATGATGCGTCAATCTACTAGCATCAACTAACTTTTTTATACTCTATCATATAAAAGATCATCACATATTCAAAAATATATCAATCCACATGTCTTCAATGCATAAATGATAACAACATCATGCCGAGAAATGTAGTGCAATATACTTTTTTTTCAGTACTACTATTAGGAACTAAAAGAATTATATCATTTGAGTTTTACAAAATTTTAATAGAATGTGGTAAAAAAGGGGTTTGTTGAACTGCATTTATCCCTAAAAGTACGGTTGCAAATCATCTTAAAACATGTAAATCAAAAGTTATTTAATGCTTAGTGTTGATGTTCAAAATGTTGGGCCTGGTGTAGTGCTATCAAGGCCCAAGTTGGGCTAAACCTGTATTGGGCTGGGTATGGGTCCAAGGGTTAAGATTAAATCAAGTTATGGGTGTATACGGGCTTGAGATTATTTTAATCTTATTGGGCTAGTTCATGGTAGTTTTTTTTTAGTCTGAGCCAAGCCCATTTGGCCAACTATTTAAATCCTAGGTTATTTTAATCTCATTGGTTTAGTTCATGAAAGCTTTTGTTGAGTCCAACTATATAAACCCTAGCATTTGTGGTTCGAACATGTGACCTCAAAGAAAGAGGGCAGACATGTTACTACTGCACTATTTTGATCATTGGCAAGAAAGGGTGAAAGCCCAGGATATTTCTTCAGTGATAAGATCTCACTATTCAACTTCAACAGTTGGTATCAGAGTTTGGTTTAGCAAGAAGGAACTTAAAAATCTTTAAAGGGCTAAAATTTTAGCAAGGCCTCATCAAGGTACTTCTCAATTTTTAAAAAAAATTTATACTATTTTTTGGTTGAAATCTAACCATAGGTAGTAGCATAAAGATATATTTTAAGAAGTTTGATGGAAAAAAAAGTTTCTCTATGTGAAAAGTCTGAGTAGAGAACCTTCTTGTGCAGTAAGGTTTAGATCTGCCTTTGAAGGAAAAGATAGATGGGATCACAATAAATAGTGGATGTTGCTGGAGAAGAAAGATTATTCAGTGATCAGAGGATGTCTAGCAGGTTCAACCCTCTATTCAGTGCTAAAGGAGAAGACCCCAAAGAGACTATGGATGAAGTTGCATACCCTCTACATGAGGAGGAATATATGCAACAAGTTGATGTTGAAGAAGTGCTTCTATAGTCTTTGGATGGTAGAAGGTAGAGATATGCTGGCCCACATCCAGGTATTCGATCAGATGAACAATGAATTACTGAATGTCGGGGTCAAGATGAAGGAGAAAGATAAGACACTTCTAGTATTATGTTCACTACCCACATCATATGACTCATTGGTCATGATACTGCTCTACGAGAAGGAGATACTATTTTATGAAGATATTATCTTGGTGCTTTGGATGAATGAGCAGAGGAAGAAGATGACCAAGGAAGGTATTCCCCAGGAGGATCTATCAGTGAAAAAAAGGTCAAGCAGAAGCATAGACAGAAGTAGGCCTAGGAAATGGTCAAAGTTTAGGAAAGGCAAGAGAGAGGCTAAGTGCTATATGTGTGGTGAGGTAGGACATTTCAAGAGGGACTTCCTAAGTGAAAAAATCAGAAGAAAGAAAAGGAAGGATCTAAGTCATTGAGTATAATTGCAGACCAGAAGGTGAAGGATAATCTCTTAGTAGTATTAGATGGTCACAAGCACAACACAGAGCTATAGATCTTGGATTTAACTTGTTCTTATCATTACACTCCCAACCGATCATGATTCAGTACTTACACAGAGGTTAATGAAGGGAGTGTAACTCTTGGAGAAGATCACTCTTGCAAAGTGGAAAGAATTGGCATAGTGAGGGTGAGTATATTTGATGGTATGGTGCACACTCTTACCAGCGTGAAATATATCTCAAAGCTCAAGAAGGATCTGATGTTACTGGGATACTTAGAGCAGACTGGATATAGCTTTAGTAGTCATGCTTGGAGTAGAGTTTTGAACATCTCCAATGGAGTTATGATGGTGATGAGAGGAAGAAGGCTGAAGAACAACCTATACAAATGGAGGGCTCAATGGTGACCAAAAGATTTGAGACAGCAACTATGGAATAGGATCCTCAGGATGTGTATAGGATGTGGCATTACCGTCTAGGCCACATGAAAGATAGGGGGATGAAAGAACTGAGCAAGAGAGAGCTGCTTCCAGACCTGAATGGTAAAGTTATGAAGATATGTGAGCCATGTTAGATGGAAAAGCAAAAGAGAGTACAGTTCTCAGTCAGCACAGCTAAGAGTGTAGAATCCTGGAGCTAGTGCATACAGATGTTTGGGAACCAGCCCCAGTTTTTATAAAGAATGGGGCTAGATACTTCTTGATCCTAATAGATGATTTCTAAAGAAAGCTATGGGTCTACTTTATGAAACAGAAATCAGAGGTCTTCATCAAGTTCAAAATCTAGAAGGCTGAGATGGAGAAGGAGAAGAGAAGAAGTGTGAAGTGTCTAAGGTTAGATAATGGCGAAAAATACATCAGTAGGAAGTTTTAGAGTTTTTGTGAGGAGTGGGGTATCAAAAGGCATTTCTTAGTGATGAAAACTCCTTAACAGAATGGGATGGCTGAGAAGATGAACATAACATGTACACTATTGGATAAGGCAAGCTGCTTGAGGCTACAGGTAGGGCTTCCAAAGATGTTCTGGGTTGACGCAGGAGATACAATGAGCCATTTGGTCAATCGATCATCGCACACCAGATTGGATAGAGGCATTCCAAAAGAGATATGGTTTGAAGGAAAGACAAGCATGAACCATCTGAGGGTATTTGGATGCATGACATATGTGCATGTTGGTGCATGAGGAGCGTAGCAAGCTGGATGCCAGGTTAAAGAAGATGATGTTTCGAGGCTACCCACATGAAATAAGGGGTATTGATTTTCCCTTGGAGAAGAAGGTTATCATCAGTAGGGATGTGACCTTCGATGAGAGCTTGATCTTTTAGAGAAGAGATAGCACAGAAGCACAGCAGAAGCTGCAGAAGGTGCAACAAGACAACACTAGTCAGATAACCTCCTATACAGTCATGCCATTTGCTAGTGGTCCAGAAGGATTTGAGATTCAGATGGAGAGGACTGACAGAGGGATCAAAAGCGAGGGAGTTCAGCAGGATATAGCTGGACAAAGGATTGATACTGAGATTGTACTGCATAGGCTCATAAAGAATGTGCTACCATCAGTTCAATAAAGCTTTGAAGATTTGGTGTCATATGCCCTGGTTATAGCGAATGGAGATCCTTAAACCTATGAAAAGGCTATAAAGAGCCAGAACATGGATAGGTGGGTCTAGGCTATGGTAGAGAAGATGCAATCTCTTCACAAGAATGACACATGGTAGTTGGTCCAGTTGTCACAAGGAAAGGAATCCATTGGTTGCAAATAGGTTTATCAGCACAAGGAAGGGCCTTCAGAGCAAGAGGGTATCAGGTACAAGGTAAGATTATTGACAAAAGGATAAGTACTTTCAAAAAGAAGGCATCGACTACAGTGAGGTGAAGCTGATGAAGGTACATACTAAGAAGAACCTAGCAGATGCACTGACCAAGGTTCTTCCATAGGATAGCTTTCATAAGTTGTTTCATTGATGTAGCTGATGGATATGGCGGATGTGTTGAGGCCTTGAAGCACCAAGGTGAAGATTATTGGGCCTGGTGTGGTGCTATCAAGGCCTAGGTTGGGCTAAATTGTATTGGGTTAAGTGTGGGTCCAAGGGTTGATATTAAATCAAATCACGAGTATACACGGACTTGAAAGTTATTTTAATCTCATTGGGTTAGTCCGTTGGAGTTTTGTTGAGTTTGGGCCAAGCCCATTCGGCCAACTATTTAAACCCTGGTTTCTAAGGTGTTTGGAATAAGGAACTCTTGACCCCATATTAATTTTTGATGAAACACAAAACAATTAAGTATTGTGCTAATATTGTATCTATCAAGTTCAATCAATTTTAGGTTATTCATCATGGAACAATACACTTCATTTATCCTAGGTATATTGTGATTCATATATAAGGTAATACAGTTCATTTGACAAAATGACTTTCAAGTTTAATTATATTTGCATTATCTTGAACTCGATTCAATTATCTTATAAATTTTATTTATAATTCTATGATATTTTGAATCATCACCGAATTATGTTCTTAAACTATCTATATTTGGTTTGCCTTTGGATTAGGTGCTTAATGCTTGAATCTTGGGTTACCAATCTTTGATTTGGAATAGCAGATTATATTGCCTTTGAATTGGATGCTTAATGCTTGAATCTTGGATTACTAATCTTTGATTTGGAATACCAGATTCTATTGCCTTCGGATTGGGTGCTTAATGCTTGAATATTGGGTTACCAATCTTTGATTTAGAATACCAGATTCTATTGCCTTCGGATTGGATGCTTAGTGCTTGAATCTTAGGTTACCAATCTTGATTTGAAAAATCAGATTCTGTTCCTTCGGTTTGTATTCGGGTTGCCTTCGATTTACCTTCCGACAGATGCCTGCTAGGCTTGCTTAGCTTGCCTATTTTTTTATCATATAACATATGGCTTCCTCGCATTTAATACTTTAGCACACTAGTTACTATGGTCCATATAGCTCCCCTTGTTCTAAATGTTGATATGCTAACTCTCAAGTTGGCATGCCGATTTTGGATTTTGGCATACCGATTTTATTTGGTTCTCTATTATTTTTTCTGGCACTCAAGTTGGCATACCGATTTTGAATTTTGGCACACCAATTTTAGTTGGTTCTCTATTATTTTTCCTGGCACTCAAGTTGGCATACCGATTTTGGATTTTGGCATACCGATTTTATTTGGTTCTCTATTGTTTTTCCTGGCACTCAAGTTGGCATACCAATTTTGGATTTTGGCATACCAATTTTATTTGGTTCTCTGCTATTTTTTCTGGCACTCAAGTTGGTATACCGATTTTGGATTTTAGCATACCAATTTTATTTGGTTCTCTATTGATTTTCCTAGCACTCAAGTTGGCATACTGGTTTTGCTTCTTGGCATGCCAATTTCTTGCCTAACAGCTAGCTGCTTCCAATTTTCAAATGTTGGGTTGCTAGTTCTTATTTTTTGAAATCCACTTCACCTCTTGCCACCATTTTGGGATTTTTACTCATGGCTTTCTCTTGGCTGGTTCATCCAAGCTTGCTCTCTCTCTCTCTCACTCCCTCCTCTGTTTCACAATGGCTATATCTTGATGTTCTTGTTATAAATAGTGAAGATGAATAGTATTTCAGTGTGATAGTGATTTTAAAAAAGAAAAATAAAAAAAAATATCAGTGAAAAATATTAAGAGAAAAATCATTTGAAAGAGAGATTTGTTAGAGGAATATTGGAGTATGGTTTTGATTATTTTCAAGCCATCGGAGTTCATTTATTGTTGATTCTACATGTGATTTTAAAACTCCATCTACCCTCATTGAAGAGCATTCAAAGCTATCTTGAAGGCTTTATTGTACTGCTGCATTTATTAAAGAAAGAAACAACTTCAAGATTAGCTTTTCAAGTTGATAAGTATTTTATTATTTAAATCTGCTCATATCTAGAGCTTATTGTATTAAACATTCTATTATTTGTGCTTTGATTTGTTTCATAGTTGTGAAATATGATTGGGTAGAGATCTACTCGAATTTGTATTTGTATGGCTTACTTGTGCTTAGAAACAAGTGTTGCTAGCTAGGTTGGCTAGCGGTGATTAGTGAAAATACCCAAGGTGTTTTTGGGGAGTGAATGTAGGTGCAGAGTTAGCATCGAACCACTATAAATATTGTGTGTTTGATTATGATATATTTTCTATGATTGATTGTGTATAGATTCACTTCACTACATTATTTGTAAGAGAGATGAAAAGAATATAAGTGCATATACTTGATAGCCGATTAAATTTTTAAGAAACTTAATTTCCCCCCCTTTTGGGTTGCTATCTGGGCAACAAGTGGTATCAGAGCAGGTGCTCTTTTGTTAAGCCCTAAAAAGCTTAGAGCTAAAGATTATGGCAACCTTATTGAGTGAGGGACAATCCACTAATAGGCCACCGTTATTTAATGGCACAAATTATGTTATTGGAAAGCTAGAATAAAAATTTTTATTCAAGCACTTGACTATGACCTATGGAGTATTATAGTAAATGGTCCTCACACACCACAACTAGATTAGATGGCATGATGATTCCTAAATCGAAAATGGAATGGGATGAACATGATAAAAAGTTGGCTCAACTCAATGCTAAGGCCATGAATGTTTTGTATTGTTCATTGGATGCAAATGAATTTAATCATATCTACATGCTATCTGCTAAAGAGATTTGGGATAGACTTAGAGGTTACCCATGAGGGTACAAATCAAGTGAAAGAATCTAAGATAACATGCTATCCATAATATGAATTATTTAAATGGATGCTAGTGAATCTATTTCAGAAATGTTTACTAGATTTACTGACATTATAATGGCTTAAAAGCCTTGGTAAATCTTATACTAATGCTGATCTTATGAGAAGGTATTGCGATCTTTGCCTAGGTCTTGGGAAGCCAAAGTACTGCAATACAAGAGGCAAAGGATCTAAGTTTTACCCCTAGAAGAATTGTTGGGATCCTTAATGACTCATGAGCTTCAAATTAAGCAACATGTTGATGAGGATGAGTCAAAGAAGAAGAAGGACTATGGCTCTTAAGATTTCTGAATATATGGAAGAGCCTCATGAATCTGAGGATGAAAGTGATGATGAGGACATGGCACTCATCACAAGAAAGTTTAAGAGATTCATGAAAAAAAGAAAGTTTGAAAAAGAAAACTATTTACAAGAGGAGATGAGGACAATGAAAAGAAAAAAGAAATTATCTGTTATGAATGCAAGAAGACACTTTAAATCTGAATGCCCACAACTAAAGAAAGGCACCCAAAATTCAAAAAAAGGCAATGATGGCCACATGGAGTGATTCTGAAAATTCAAGTTCCAAGGGAGAAGAAAAGAGTGAATGGCCAATCTTTGCTTCATGGCGGACAACGATGTAAAGTTTTCTTGATAATTTTTTTTGATGAATTGCATAGTGCATTTATGAAGTTATGGATGATTTTGCAAACCTTAGTTCAAAGAACAAAGATTGAAAAATCAAATGCAAAACCTATTTTAAAAAATAATAAATATATTGAAGAAAATGAATCTTTGAAGAAAGAAAACAAGGATTTGAAAAATAAAGTTGACAGACTTAAACCTATAGTAGATAAATTTATTTTAAGCTCTTTAAAATTAATATGATTTTAGATAGCCAAAAAGCTATTTTTGATAAAGTGGATTAGGATATAATCCTCTTAAAAAGCAAAAGTCTTTAAAAAATATTTTCATACATGCTGGTCAATCTTCTAACATTACTTGCTTTAAATATGGTTTAAAGGACATAAATCCTATGAATGTGATAGTATTAGAAAAGATTTGGGTTCCAAAAGGAACCATTTATCTAACCATGAAGGACCCAAGAAAGCTTGGGTACCTAAATTAAGACATGACATTATTTGCAAGAGTGTCTTGCAGCCCAGATCTAAAAGAAAATGGTATCTTGATAGCAGATGTTCAAGGCACATGACGGGTGATGAATCAATTCATCACTTTGAAGCTAAAGATGGAGGTATGGTACTTTTGGTATAATGGTCAAGGCCAAATCATTGGCATTGGTAAAATTGGTGTCACACCTCATACATATATTGATAATGTCTTGTTAATTAGTGGTTTAAAGTATAACTTGTTAAGTATTAGTCAATTATGTGACAAAGGTTTTTAAGTGATTTTTGAATCGTCTGTTTGCATTGCTTCAAATCCTGCTGATAATTGCATAAACTTATTGGTCATAGGCATAAAAATGTTTATACTGTTGATTTGAATGATTTAAATGATTTGATTGTCTAGTTGCTATGAATGCTAAAATTGTTGAATCGAGTTGGTTATGGCATCGTAGACTTGCACATGTTAGCATGGATCTTCTTTCAAAACTATTTAAAAAGGATTTAGTCAAAGGTTTACCAAAATTAAATTTTAAAAAAGATAAGATTTGTGATGCATGTCAACTAGAAAAAAACTAGAGTTTCATTTAAATCTAAAAATATGATTTCAACTAATAGACCATTGGTATTATTGCATATGGATTTATTCGGACCAACTAGAACTACAAGTTTAGGAGGTAAGTATTACGGTTTTATATTATCGATGATTCTCTCGATTTACTTGGGTTTTATTTTTATCTAGAAAAGATAAAGCATTTTTTCATTTCAAAACTTATTTAAAAAGATTACAAATGAAAAAGTTTGCTTTATCGATTCGGAGTGATCACGAAAAGAATTTGAAAATCATTTCTTTGAAAGTTTTTGTAATGAGGATATTAATCATAATTTTTCTGCACCTAGAATACCTCAACAAAATGGAGTTGTAGAAAGAAAAAATTAAACTTTGAAAGAAATGCCCGTACCATGCTATGTGAAAGCAATCTCCAAAGTACTTTTGGGCAGAAGCAATTAACACCTCATGTTATATTTTAAATGAGCTTGATTAGACCTATTTTAAAAAAGACCCTTATGAGCTTTACAAAAATAAAAACCTAATATTGCCTATTTTCATGTTTTCGGATGTCGATGTTTTATATTAATAATGGAAAATCAAATTTTGACAAGTTTGAAAATTTGATGAAGGTATTTTTTTTTGTTACTCTTCTTCTAGTAGAGCTTACAAGTTTTCAATAAAAATACTTAGTGATTGAAGAATCAATTCATGTCGCTTTTGACGAACTAATGATCTTCCAATAAGGGAGAGAAAGTCTATTGATGATGCAAGAGAAATTAAAATCAAGTGAAGAACTTACTTGGAGAAAAAGAAGACTCAAATATTCAAGCTAATCAAGAAGAGGCAAATCATGAAGAACCACAAGGTAATCATGACCTAGAAAAAGATTGGAGGTATGTACACAATCATCCAAAGGAATTTATTATTGGTGATCTCATGCATGGTGTTAAAACTAGATCTTTATTTAAAGATATTTATAATAACTTAGCATTTGTGTCTCATATTGAACCTAAATGTTTTGAAGATGCTAAAGATGATATAGAATGGATAAATGCTATGCAGGAAGAATTAAACCAATTTGAAAGGAATAATGTATGGACGCTAGTTAATAGACCTCATGATCGTCCAATTATTAGGACTAAATGGGTATTTAGAAATAAGTTGGATGAGCATGGTAATATAGTTAGAAACAAAGCAATATAGTAGCTAAAGGATTATTGTCAAGGAAGAAGGAATTGATTTTGATGAAACTTATGCTCCTGTTGCTAGACTAAAGCCATTAGATTGTTACTTGCTTTTGCATGCTTTATGAATTTCAAATTATATCAAATGATGTTAAAAGTGCTTTCCTAAATGGATATATTGCCGAACAAGTGTTTGTGAAGCAACCACCAGGATTTGAGAATCACTTGTTTCCAAACCATGTTTTAAATTGAATAAAGCATTGTATGGTTTGAAGCAAGCTCCTCGAGCTTGGTATGAATGATTAAGTAAATTCTTGATTAGCAATGAATTCATTAGAGAAATGTTGATACAACACTTTTTTTAAAAGAGAAAATGATGATATGCTTATTGTCCAAATTTATGTTGATGACATCATTTTTGGTTCTACTAACGAAATATTATGTCAAGACTTTGCAAAGCTTATGCAGGAAGAGTTCAAGATGAGCATGATAGGCAAGTTAAACTATATTCTGGACTACAAATCAAAGCAGAGTGTTGATGGAATCTTCATTTGCCAAAGCAAATATATCAAAGAAATGTTCAAAAAATTTGGCATGGAGACTGCTAAGTATATCGGTACACCTATGAGCTCTTCTTGTAGACTAGACTCTTATAGTACTGATAAAAGTATTGATTTAAAATTATATAGAGGAATGATAGGATCTTTATTTATTTAACTGCTAGTAGGCCATATATTGTTCTGCATGCATGTATGCTAGATATCAAGCTAACCCTAAGGAACCCATTTATTAGCTGTTAAAGAGAATATTTAAATATTTGAGTGGTTCAGTAAACTTAGGATTATGGTATGATAAATAATCTAGCATTGACTTATAGGATACACTGATTCAGATTTTGCATTATAAATTAGACAGAAAATCTACTAGTGGAACTTGCCAATTTCTAGGTGTTAATTTAATCTTGTGGTTTAGCAAGAAACAAACTTTAGTAGCATTATTCACTGCTGAGGCTGAGTACATTGCAGCTGAAAGTTGTTGCTCAAATCTTATGGATTAAACAACAACTAAAAGATTATGGCATCAAACTTAAAGACATTTCAATAAAATGCGATAATACTAGTGCTATCAATTTAACTAAAAATCCTATTCAGCACTCTAGGATAAAATATATAGAAATTAAGCATCATTTTATTAGAGATTATATTAATAATGGTAAATTGTGCTTGAGCATGTTTGTACTGATTTGCAGCTCGTTGATATTTTCACAAAACCCCTTGATGAATCAAAATTTTGTAAAATTAGAAGAGAGCTTGGTATGCTTGATCCTTCTATTTAAATGAGTCATCATGATTGTTTAATTTATATACACACCTATACTCATTATGATTGCATGAAGTTTATGTAATATGAATCACAACTGTTTGATCTTCATATTTCTTATTTTAATATTTTTATTGGATCAATTTCAAATTATTTCGAATGATGTAATGATGAACGAAATCTTTTCCTAGTATTTTAATTGGTCTACTGGTTTTCATGTTTTGGTATTCCACTTTTTGTCAATCGGTCTTCTAGTTTTCCTATTTTGGAATACCAACTTTGCATTATTGGCATTCCAAAAATGGAAATAGGAACTGGTTGCTTCTTAAACCTTTCTTGCTTCCAATTCTTTCTTCTTCAAGCCGTGCATCATTCTAGTCCAAGCCCAAGCGAGTGTGTTCTTCCTCCTCCCCTCAAATTTCTTCCACTTCTTCATTCTTCTTCATATCCCCTTGCTTTCTTTAGATCAATGGCTACCAAAGGTAAATCTGTGCGTGGATCATCATTCCGAAGCATTACTGAGTGCTTTCCTTCGAATCCTTCTAGTTTTCAATCTATGGTTAGAAGATTTGTAGCATTTGAAAAAATTGTTGACTTTAGTTTCTAGCTTCTGAGAATTTTTCCATTAGAGAAAATTTAGCATATCAAGGTTGAAAACACTTACTTAAGATAAACCTACCCATTTACCCTGATCTTATTAAAATTTTCTATCATAATATTAGTTTTGGAAATGATAGAGTAACTTCAACTGTTAAAAGTGTTAGAATTGAATTTAATAAAAATTCTTTGAGACAAATTCTAAATATTTCAAGTACTGATTTTGGTGAAGACACTCTTGATGATAGGAAGTATAAATTAGAAACTATTCTGGATATTGATGATGCTTCTAATATTGATCATTTTTTGCTAAAGATCTGAATGTGGAAATGAGGTTACTTCATAGTATTTGTTTCTCACTATCATACTTCTAGGAGTAATAGTTTTGACTATGTGAATGACCAAGACTTAACCTTCATGTTTCATGTTGTAATCCAAACTCATCTACACCTGCCTAGAAAAATGATTTATGTGATGAGAGAGGTTGTTAGTAGATCTAGAGCTGCCCTACCCTATGGTCTACTTCTTACCCATGTATTTAATCATTTCGATGTTAATGTTAGGGGTGAGAATGTCTACCACCTTAGCGATAATGATGTTTACAATGAACGTCTCTTAACTCGTATGGGTTTTGCTAAGGTAGATGGCCTTTGGACCACGAGCAAAGAAAAAATGCAAGACCTTTCTGCACCTATCCAGGGGGAGCAATCTACTGTGCCTCAGGAATTTTTCACTGAACCTCAAAATTATCCTTCTATTTTGCTGAACATCAAAATTACCCTTCTATTTCTACTGAACATCAAAATTATCCTTCTGTTTTCAATGTACCTTAGAATTTTACTTCTATGTTTACTGATCCTCCTACAAATTATTCTTACATGTTTGCTGATCAAGGTTTTATGCCTTTGGACCCCAATCCTTCTATTAATATTAATCCTTCTTTTGTTAACAATGCTACTGCTGATCCGCATCCACCCAATGTTCCATCATTCGCTCAGAATCCTTTCCAACCAAGTCATCCTATGGTTACCAAAATGGACCCTAATGATATGAAAATTTTGATTCATAGGATTTCTAATATTGTTTCTCTTGGTGGATATGTCAATAGTTCATCTTCTTGTTCTTCTTATACTACTATGATTCCTCACATATCTTTAATGTTTTCTACCCTAAGTGAAATCAAATTAAGCCTATATGATTTACAATGTAGTGTGACCATCATTAAAGGAAAAGCATTCAATTTTGGTACTATGATGGACATTTCAATTTCTTTGCCGAGTTAGGCAAGCTGAGAAAGGATGTGAATTCCTTATTGGATAGTGCTGGCATTGCAAGTAATGAGATGTCTTCTTTTAGATTGCAAACTATCAAGGCCCAGCATGCTCTTGATAGTCATTCTAAGCTCATTATTGAGTGCCAAAATATGCAACAAGAAATTCAATCTTTTATGTCTCAGTTGTCTCCTAATGTTGAAGACCCCACTCGATGACCTGCCCCTCATTTGACATCATCTCGTCCTTCCAGACGTGCTCGTGGATCTTCTTCATCTTCTTGTTAAAGTCATAGACTGATGCTGCTTATGGATTTTTGCTTATGCTGCTCTTGCCTATGTTACTTCTATTATTCTGGACTTATGTTGTTTTGAAACTATGTTTCTTATTTATTATGTTTGTATGAATTGTATAATGCTGCTTACTATTGAGGACCAATGTGTGTATTGGCTTGCAAGTTATTAATGACTGGTTTGTATGGTTTGCAAGATCTATTTAATTTCATCTATAATTCATAATATATGCTTAATGTTAAAAATTTTATGCTTATCATTACTTGCTATACTTCATTCATTCCATTGAAGAAAAGATATACAGTGATAGATGCAAACTCTTTCACCTTCTTTTTGATTAATGACAAAAGGGAGAGAAATGGAAAGCATACACTATGATTTTAAAGCTTTTATACATTTTTTTTGTTTTTTATTTTTGAAGAAATGAAATGCACTTCATAATTATGGGGGAGAAATAGAAAACACATATTCTAACTTTCAATGTTATATTTCGAAAACTTGTTTTGAAAAATAGAATGAGAGAAATGGAAAGCATACACTTCACAATTCTGATTTTAAAGCTTTCATACATTCTATTGTTGTTTTTCATTTTAGAGAAATGAAATGCATATTTTTGAAAACTCCATTGTATCAAAACCAAAGGGGGAGCTTTGCAAGATATAATGTTTTAAAAATCAAGTTTCGGCACATTACACATATATTTCGGCACGCACTGTCCTATACTTCAAAGTTGCAAGGAATGCTTTGATTGAATTACTTATCTCTTATTGAATACTTAATGGTTTTATCATCATCAAAAAGAGAAAGATTATTGACCTCATATTGATTTTGATGAAGTACAAAATAATTAAGTATTGTACTAATATTGTATCTATCAAGTTCAATCAATTTCAAGTTATTCATCATGGAATAATACACTTCATTTATCCCAGGTATATTGTGATTCATAATATAAGGTAATAAGGTTCATTTGACAAAATGACTTTCAAGTTTAATTATATTTGCATTGTCTTGAACCGAATTCAATTATCTTACAAATTTTATTTATAATTCTATGATATTTTGAATCATCACCGAATTATGTTCTTAAACTATCTATATTTGGTGTGCCTTCGGATTGGATGCTTACTGCTTGAATCTTGATTACCAATCTTTAATTTGGAATATCAGATTCTATTGCCTTCGGATTGGATGCTTAATGCTTGAATCTTGGGTTACCAATCTTTGATTTGGATTACCAGATTCTATTGCCTTCGGATTGGATGCTTAATGCTTGAATCTTGGGTTACCAATCTTTAATTTGAAAAACCAGATTATGTTGCCTTCTGTTTGTATTCGGGTTGCCTTCGATTTGCCTTTGACAGATTATTGCTAGGCTTGCTTAGCTTGCCTATTTTTTTATCATATAACGGATGGCTTCTTGGCATTTAATACTTTGGCACGCTAGTTACTATGCTCCATACGGCTGGCCCCTTGTTCTAAATGTTGATATGCTAACTCTCAAGTTGGCATACCGATTTTGGATTTTAGCATACCGATTTTATTTGGTTCTCTGTTTTTCTTCTAGCACTCAAGTTGGCATACCGATTTTGGATTTTGGCATACCAATTTTAGTTGGTTCTCTGTTATTTTTTCTGGCACTCAAGTTGGCATACCGATTTTGGATTTTGGCATACTAATTTTATTTGATTATTTGTTATTTTTTTGGCACTAAAGTTGGCATACCGATTTTGGATTTTAGCATACCAATTTTATTTGGTTCTTTGTTATTTTTCCTGGCACTCAAGTTGGCATACCGATTTTGAATTTTGGCATACCGATTTTATTTAGTTCTCTGTTGATTTTCTTGGCACTCAAGTTGGCATACCGGTTTTGCTTCTTGGCATGCCTATTTTTTGCCTAACAGCTAGCTCCTTCCAATTTTCAAATGTTGGGCTGCTTGTTTTTGGAATGCCACTTCACCTCTTGCCACCGTTTTGGAATTTTTACTCATGGCTTTCTCTTGGCTGGTTCATCCAAGCTTGCTCTCTCTCTCTCTCTCTCTCTCTCTCTCACTCCCTCCTCTATTTCACAATGGCTATATCTTGATGTTCCTATTATAAATAGTGGAGATGAACAGTGTTTCAGTGTGATAGTAATTTTGAAAAAGAAAATTGAAAAAATATTAGTAAAAATATTGAGAGAAAAATCATTTGAAAGAGAGATTTGTTAGATGATTGTTGGAGTATTGTTTTGATTATTTTCAAGCCATCGGAGTTTATTTATTACTGATTCTACGAGTGGTCTTAAAGCTTCATCAACCCTCATTGAAGAGCATTCAAAGCTACCTTGAAGGCTTCTATTATGCTGCTGCATTTATTAAAGAAAGAAGCAACTTCAGGATTAGCTTTTCAAGTTGATAAGTATTTTTATTGTTTAAATCTGCTCATATCTAGGAGTTTAAGCATTCTATTACTTGTGCTTTGATTTGTTTTATAGTTATGAAACATGATTGAGTAGAGGTCTATCAGGATTTATATTTGTAAGGCTTACTTGTACCCGAAAATAAGTGTTGCTAGCTAGGTTGGCTAGCGATGATTACTGAAAATACTCAAGGTATTCTTGGGAAGTGGATGTAGGTGCAGGGTTGGCATCAAACCACTATAAATATTGTATGTTTGATTATGATATATTTTCTGTGATTGATTGTATATTAGATTTACTTCACTATACGATATTCATTTCTAAGAGAAGATGAAAAGAATATTAGTGTACATACTTTATAGCCGATTAAATTTTTAAGAAACCTAATTCACCCTTCATCTTGGGTTGCTAGATCTGGGCAACAGGAACATTTTTTTTCTTCAAACTCTAATTTTTCTCTCTCAACAGAGAGCCACAGCCTCCATCTTCTTCTCTCCTCCCCATCTTCTCCAGCCATCATATTCTCCAAGGAAGATGCTAGGTGAGTCCTCACATGCACGTGGGATTCTAGCATTCCCCGCGCCAACAACGGCACGTGGGATTCTAGCATTGCGACCTCAAAGAAAGAGGGCAGACGTATTACTGCTGCACTACTTTGATCATTTGCAAAAAAGGGTAAATGCCCAGAATATTTCTTCAGTGACAAGATCCCATTGTTCAACTTTAATACAAAATATGTTGCAAACTTCAATAGTCGAATAAGATAAGAAGATGCTTGAAAACTCCATTGGCATGGGAAGAAATATGCAGAAGACTAGAATTATTCTTCTAGGAGATCCTTCAATGCTTAGATTCTAAATAATTAAAGAACTTGAATTTGAAAAGGCAAAGAAAAGTTGCGTTAATATTATGCTTTGTGAAAGTAATGTTATGCATACCTATCACCTCTGGTATCTATTTCTAATTGAGGAGTTTAGTTCTTTTAGGATTTAGAAAACCCTATATAAGTAACTCTAAGATTTGGAGACCCTTAAGTCTTGATTAGACTAGACTTGTGAGTGTTCATGGTCCATCCATATTCTTAGTTGGAGTAGAGCTAATCTCTTGGTAGAATACTATTAATTGCATGTCACCTAATGGCCGAGCACTTATTTTATGCTATATCACATGCTTCTCACTTTCATGTTCGATCTATAATCTTAGCTTAGACTAAAAAAGTAGTCAGGTCATTTACATTGACTTGGCATTATATTCTAGGCTACATGTGAGATCTTATTGACCGGATTAGACCAGCATCTTAGAGACATTATTAGTTGAAATCAGCTTTGATAAACGTATAAATAATTATCACTAAACTTATTAATTAATAATTCAATGTACCTATTATTATTTAATATTTTAAAATTTTATATAATATTTTAGGTAAACCTTATCAATTTAAAGAGCTCAATTTTATAAATTTAACAACATAAACGGCACTCAAATCGGATTTAAGATGAGCTCGAAATTGATTTTATAAGGATTTAGCATGCATTATAAAGCAAAAACGGCACCCATTGCCGACTTCATCATCTTCTCAGCCGAAGTTTCCTTCTTTTCTCCCGATTCTTCTCCTCTTCCAATCCAATCTTTTCCTCCACCAATTAAGCAATAAATTAGACTGAAAATTATCAAATTGGAAGAATAAACTTCATATGGAAAGAATTATAATCTCGTCCATGATTTCTCCGGGAATTCTCCGCACCGCGTCGTCTCTGATATGGAAACAGATATTCTCCGCGTTTGGGCCGCGTCTGGACTTCTACAAATAGCAGCGAGGAGGGAGCGATAGAGAGAATGGAGGCGGTTGTTCCCAAGCCATTGGGAGTCCCCAAGAGCCGTTCGTGAGTTCCGAGCGTCCGTCTGGAGGCTCTATCCATGGTTCGTGGAGGCTTCGTTTGAAGGAGGAGACGTCCGTGGATTGGGGAAGCTCTCTGTTCTTCCTCAATCGGGGAGCTCTGCTCGTGCGGTGTCCATCCTAGGAGACGTTTGTGCCATGGAGCATTCGGGAGGATCCATCCGTGGCTTGGAGTCTGCAGGAGGAAGAACAGAGCTCTGCAATCGTGCGTGCTCTGTTCCAAGGTTCTAGAAATCCATGGAGGTGCTTCTTGGAGGATCGGCCAGAGGGCATGGAGGTGCTTCATGAAGACTCTGTGTCCGTGAGCTCATGGATTCGGAGGCTCTGTTCTGCGTCCTGCGTCCGTGGAATTGGGAGCTCTCGTGAGCTCTGTCCGTGGAGGCTGCCCTCTTCCCAAGAAGAGATCATGACTAGGAGGCATCTGTGAAGGAAGAAGAGAGCCCGATTTAGCCTGTCTTTAGCCTGGTTCGGTTCAGCCTGGCTTGGTTCAGCCTGGTTTAATTTATTGCTTTTTGTTGCCTTCTTAATGTTAGAAAATAAAACTCTTCAATTCTAGATTTTAATATGCACTCTTGGATGTTATTCAAATAAAACTTTATTCATGTTTAATTTTTATTAAATTCTATTTAAGTAAAAATAATTTAGACTGATCTATTCTTAAAAGAGATGGACGTGATCTACGGGTACGAGCCGTGCTCTTATAAGATAGAGCATATCTTGATTATTTTGCACTACTAATTATCTATTTAGTTAAATTTATAAATTTATTTCAAAATAATCGCTAAAGTCCCTATGGAATCGATCCCTTACTCTCACTATTCTATTAGTGAAATTAAGGTGTTTTAATCATTGCGCTACGACACGCATCGATCAAGTTCTAGAATGGCTAGCAGGATAAAGTTTCTTTTGTTTCTTAGATGGATATTCAGGATACAATCAAATTCCAGTATTTCCTGCAGATCAAGAAAAGACCACCTTTACTTGTCCCTTTGGAACATTTGCCTTTAGATGAATGTCGTTTGATCTTTGTAATGTACCAGCCACTTTTCAACGATGTATGTTGGCCATATTTTCTGATATGATTGGTCAATTTTTGGAAGTATTTATTGATGATTTTTCAGTTTTTGATGCGTCATTTGATAGCTGCCTCGAGAACTTGACTAAGGTACTGAAACGATGTATGAAAATGAATTTAGTCCTAAGTTGGGAGAAGAGCCATTTTATGGTTCGTGAGGAAATTGTGCTCGGACACATTGTTTCATAGCGAGGTATTGAGGTTGATAAAGCCAAGGTTGAATTGATCTCAAATCTACCACCCCCAACCTCAGTTAAACAAGTACGATCTTTCCTTGGTCATGCTAGTTTTTATAGATGCTTCATCAAAGATTTCAGTAAAATTTCTCGACCATTGTGTAATTTGTTGACCAAAGATAGTTCTTTTAATTTTGATGAAGATTGTCTAAAAGCCTATAACATCCTTCGAACTGCTTTGACCACTGCACCAATTATCAAGCCCCTATATTGGATCATACCTTTTGAAATCATGTGTGATGCTTCTGATTATGCTATAGGGGCAGTTTTAGGACAGAAACTCAATCGAGAACCCCATGTAATTTATTATGCTAGCAAAACTCTTTCAAATGCACAAATGAACTATACTACCACTGAAAAAGAATTATTAGCAGTTGTGTTTTCCCTAAAAAAATTTAGATCATAACTGTTAGGCTCTAACGTTTTAGTTTATTATGATCATACAACATTGAGGCATCTTTTATCAAAAAAGGATACAAAACCCAGACTGATTAGATGGATCCTTCTACTACAAGAATTTGATCTAGAAATCTTAGATAAGAAGGGTTCTAAAAATATGGTAGCAGATCATATCTCTAGGATCTCAGTGGAATACAATAAAGAAATAATTAAAGATAGGTTTCCTGGTGACCAATTGTTCTTAATTTTTCATAGCAGTCTTTCCTGGTTTGCCCACATTGTGAATTATTTGGCAACAAGAAAAGTACCTTCCCACTGGACAAAACAAGAAAAAGATAGATTTTTCTCATAAATTAAATATTACTTTTGGGAAGACCCTAAATTATTTAAATACTGTTCAGATCAGGTGATTAGGCGATGTGTTTCCGAGAGTGAATTCAAAAGTATACTTAACTTCTGTCATTCCCTTGCCTGTGGGGGACATTTTAGTGGAAGGAAACTGCATCAAAGGTACTACAAAGTGGGTTTTATTGGCCAACTCTTTTTAAAGATGCAACATGAATTTGGTCGTAATTGTCTCCAATGTCAACAAACAGGAAATATTTCTCGAAAAGATATGATGCCCCTAAACCCTATCTTGGTTGTAGAAATTTTTGATGTATGGGGTATTGATTTTATGGGCCCATTTCCTTCCTCTTTCGGATTCAAATACATTTTAGTGGCAATTGATTATGTGTCAAAATGGATTGAAGCCATGGCAACTCGAACCAATGGCCATAAAGTTGTAATAAAGTTTATTCAGCATAACATCCTTAGTCGTTTTGGATGCCCAAGGGCTATAATTAGTGATGGGAGTACACATTTCATGAATAGACACTTTGAAGGATTAATGAATAAATATGGAATTACTCATAAGGTAGCTACACCTTATCATCCCCAAACTAGTGACCAAGTTGAAATATCAAATAGAGAAATTAAACATATCCTTGAGAAAACGGTGAGACCTGATAGGAAAGATTGGTCAGAACGTTTGGATGATGCATTATGGGCTTATCGTACTACATTTAAAACTCCTATAGGAATGTCTCCTTACAGGCTCGTATTTGAAAAAGCCTGCCATTTACTTGTAGAATTGGAACATCGTGCATTTTGGGCCATCAAGCAATTTAATTATGATATGAAAAAGGCAGGTGTTATTAGAAAACTCCAATTAAATGAGTTAGAAGAGCTATGAAATGATGCATATGAGAGCTCAAAAATTTATAAAGAACGAACCAAAGCATATCATGACAAATTTATTAATAGAAAAATTTTTGAACCAAATCAAAAAGTATGGCTTTACAATTCAAGATTAGACCTTTTCCTTGGAAAACTTCGTTCACGATGGAATGGACCCTTTATAGTAACTCAAGTATTTTTCCATGGAGCTGTAGAGCTTAAAGACCCCAAGCAGGAAAATACATTCAAAGTAAATGGCCAACGTTTGAAACCATATATAGAAGAAATTAATGATGGAGAAGTTGTTGAATCAATTGATCTTGTGAACCCAACACTATCATAATGAGCAGCACAGTCTGGCTAAAGACTTTAAACTTAGCGCTCTTGGGAGGCAACCCAGTTCATTAGTTATTTTTAACTTTCTATACTTTTAGTATTGTTGGCCCAGATGACAACCCAAGAGGGGGGGTGAATTGGGTTCTTTAAAAATTTAGCCTCTTGAAAAATTGTTTGCTTAAGATGAATGAAAATAAATGCAGTGTAAATATAAAGTACAACAAATAAATAGAGATAGAGATAGAGACAATGGAGCACGACAAACACAAAGATTTTATAGTGGTTCGGTGTATCCAACACCTACGTCCACTCCCAAGATCTACTTGGGTCACACTATAATCTCCTCGATTACAGCCGAATTATTTTACAAGTTCACAACTCAAACTTGTTGTTTTCCCGGGATCACAATGAACCCAGCCGGTTTTACGGGCTTACCAGCACACAACCCAAAACTCAAGCTAAACTAGCTTGACCCGAGGTTAACAACCTCCACTAGTTCAATCCCCTTTGATTGAACTAGGCACAAACAAGTATAAGAATGTTTTACAAATTCTCACAGCTCCTTAATGAGCAAATATTCAAAGAAAAGTAAATAGGTTTAGAAAAGCCTGGTTTGAAGTTGTTTGGCTTTGAGCTTTTCTTCTTTTCTTCTTTTCCTCTTCACCTTGCTTGCTGGGTTGAATCAAGCCTCAGCTCCAATTCCTCACAGTGAGCAGTTGAGAAGATTGAAAAGTTGGTCTCTTTCTTCTAGTTGGAAATCCTTCGATTTTTGATTTGAATGGCTTGGATTCTCTTTGAGCTTTTGGAGTGGAAGGATTTGAATTTGAAAACTCCTCTCTTGGATTAAGGCTCTAGACTTTTCGGATTTTGATTTTTGATCTTTTTCTATCTGTTTCTCTCTTTCTTGTATTTTCAAACGGTTGTTTTTTCCCTTTTTATAGATTTCTTTTGATTCATTTTTGGGTGGAAACTAGCCGTTGGAGTGTACCTGCATTCATAAAAAATAGCCGTTAGATGTAGAAATAAAAATATTACCGTTAGAGCTGATCTGGCATTTTTGATTTTTCGTCCAGGTGGGTTGGAGTCGGCTCCAGCTTTTCAGGTGTCGGCTCCAGATCGTTTTTCCATAAATAGTAAAATCTAAGTTCGTCGTGGAGTCGGCTCCGCAAAAGTAAGTGTCGGCTCGCCGTCGTCAGGTGTCGGCTCCCGAATACTGTAGGTGTCGGCTCCAGGATGCTCAGAAAATCAACGTTCTGTCCCCGCATCGGAGTCAGCTCCAGACACTGTAAGTGTCGACTCCGAAACCTTAGGTGTCGGCTCCAAAACTCTAGGTGTCGGCTCCATGTTGTATCAAAAATCAGATTAAAATTGAATTGGCCATGGGGTCGGCTCCAGACTTTCTAGTATCGACTCCAAGCTCTGAAACTTTGAAATCTCTGATTTTGTATTTGATTCAAAATTTATTTCTTAATTCCTTTAAATTGATCAAATAAATTTAAGTCCTGAAACACTTATAAAATCCATTAGTAATCAATTAAATATACTCAATTCCTTTATTAATCATCAAAATTAATGAATGGATCAGCAAGTATGATCTGTTCTTTTAGTATGACCAGAGAAGAGCAACAAATAGATTGAAAGAAGATGGCAACAATAAAACCTAACCTTCAAATACTCTACCAGGTAGTATCTTTCCTTGAAATAGTAGGTAGGGTTTAGCCCAGAAAAATTTTTAGAATAATTTTAGACCCTCCTGACCATTGATCTTAATAGTACAATCTACTTAATAAGGGTATGGATGAAAATGTCGTTAAAAAATATCTCTTAAAGTTAATAAATTAGGTTCTTAGCATTTTTCACTAAGTAACCGGGCCCCGTCACCTAAGAAAGTGATGTTGTTCGCGTAAAAAGGTGAAAATGTAAAAGAACTTAAGTAGAGTTAGTCCTACCTAAAGCCTTTTTGACTCGAGTCAGTAAGTCCGAGGGGTGTTTTACACTTAATGCCCTAAAACCAATTGGTTTGGGAGCCATTGGCCTAAAGCTTGCTACAAGGGTTAATTAGAAAGTAAGGGGTTAGGATATTGCACTGACTTTACACATAAATAAATAAATAAATAAGGGAACCAAAGTATAAAAGACAATACACCCAACCTAAAATTAAGTTAGAAGACGTAATAGAGAAATGGAAAGTTGGTGAAGGAAGACTTCTATAAATTCTTATGACTACACTCTATCACTAAATGGGTAAGCTTAATAATCCAATGAAGTACCTCCCTTATGATCTAACCAGAAATTTTAAAAAGAACTGTAAGATAACAATCAATTCTTAGACTAGCTTGGTACATAATTCTGAATTTCTTATTTGACGAGTAAGATTCAAGTTGGGGGGAGTGATAAATGCATAAATAATTATCATAAACCTATTAATTAATAAATCAACGTACCTATTATTATTTAATATTTTAATATTTTATATAATATTATAGGTAAAACCTTATCAATTTAAAGAGCTCGATTTTAGGAATTTAACATGCAAACGACACTCAAATCGGATTTAAGATGAGCCCGAAATTAATTTTATAAAGGATTTAGCATGCATTTTAAAGCAAAATCGGCAACCCATTGCCGACTTCATCGTCTTCTCAGCAGAATTTCCTTATTTTCTCCCGATTCTTCTCCTTTCCAAATCAATCTTTTCCTCCACCAATTAAGAAATAAATTGGATAGGAAAGTATCAAATTGGAAGAATAAACTTCATATGGAAAGAATTATAATCTCGTCCGGAATTCTCCGGGAATTCTCTGCACCGCGTCGTCTCTGGTATGGAAACAGATACTCTCCGCTCTGGGCCCGTCTGGAATTCTACAAATAGCAGCAGCGAGGAGGGAGAGCAAGAGAGGATCCAAGGGTGTAATCGGGAGTTCTTGTGCGGTGTCCATCCGTGGAGAATTCAGGAAGATCTGTTCGTGGGAGAGGCTCTGCAATCGAGCTTTGTTCATGCCGTGGCTTGGAGTTTGCATGGGGAAGAACAAAGCTCTGCAATCATGCTCTCTGTTGTGGTTCTGGCTTTGAGGAAGCTCTCGGATGGCCATCCGTGGTTGGATGCTTCGTTGAAGAGGAGACTCTGTGGAGGTTGCTGATTCCTGAGTTCCGTGAATTGTTCTAGAGCTGTCCGTGTCCTTCCTGTTCCCAGGAGATTGGAGGCTTCTGTGAAGGAATCTCACCCGGTTCATGTCTTTAACTGGTTCAGCCTGTTCCAACCCAGCTAGGTTCAGTGTGGAGAATTTATTGCTTTCTTGTTGCCTTCTTAATGTCATAACTTCAATTTAGATTTATATGAAATGAAATTTTATTCATGTTTAATTGTTATTAAATTATATTTAAGTAAAAATAATTTAGACTAATCTATGCTTAAAAGGGATGGGCCGTGATCTACGGGTACGAGCCGTGCTCTTATAAGATAGACCATATCTTGATTATTTTACACTATTAATTATCTATTTAGTTAAATTTATAAATTTATTTCAAGATAATTGCTAAAGTCCCATGGAATCAATCCCTTACTCTCACTATTCTATTAGTAAAATTAAAGTGTTTTAATCATTGCGCTACGACACGCATCAAGCTTTTATTTGTGTACTTCCTAATTTCTTAAGTTTCCTAGATGGTCTTTAAATAATAACCATCAAACTTAAAATAATTGGTAGGACTGAAATAACAAACTTAATGAAGTACTTATGGTTGGTTTTGAAGGGTGAGAATGAATAGTGCAGAACATTATCTTCGATAGCCTTTTGCAATTTAGCCCTTATAACTGAATTAGATTGGCCTGCAAAGGCTTTAAGGCTCTGAGATTTCTTTTCGAGCTATACTTCTTTACCATTTTTTAGAATTATGATCCTTCTATCTATTGTAGATCTAGTCTACATTAGATCAAAAGAGTTTTATAGTAGTTAGTAACTACTTATTAGATCAAGCATTGCCATCTTTTCATCAAGCCTAGATTAGACCAAGACTTTTAGATAGTTCAAAGGTAGATCCCCTGGCTTCCATCTTTTTAAGTTGGTTTTGTATAACCAGCTTTGGTAAGTTAATTTCTATAACCAACCTTTTTTTAGTTGGTTTTATATAATGGACCCTTAATACTTAAAGCATAATAATTCAAGTGAGCATATAGTTAATCTCATATGCTAAAGACTTGCCCCCTGGCTCTTCTATAGTCACACCTTATTGCTCCTAAAGCTCATCTCTCCTATTAAGTCTTTCAATAGGCCATGTTTTTTATGAGCTTTAATTTTCCTTTAAGGGTTGCAACATAGCATTGCTAAGTTGTGACCCAATTTTTTGGATTTCACTTTCTGCTCATCTTATCCTTTGTGCTTCTTATCAACTCTGCTTCTTATCACCTCTGTCATCTTTTACTTCTTTCTAAGCTATAGTGACCTCCTCAACATTGACATATTTTTGACCCATCTAATAGCTTAGTTTATTAAGGATTTTTTAAGGCTAGAATCTACCTTGAACCATGTAGAATGGTTCTTAGACTCTTCCTAAATTTGATCACTATGGTGTGCTTTTATGTGCATCATTACTGAAATCGATACACATCTTCTGTGCATCATGTTGAGTTCAGTGCACATCCTATATATGTCATTGCTGATGTCAGCACACATGTTAGGTGCATCATTGATGAGGTTAATGTATATCTTATGTATATCATTAATGTGGTTGCATGTATCCATGTATGTCGTTGATGAGGTTAGTATGCACTTTATGCACATGATTGATGAGGTTGGTGTGCATCTGTGCACACAACTGATGAGGTTGGCATGTATCCTTTACACATTATTGATGGGATTCAACTTGGAAGTTAGGTTGGCAGGGCTGAGTGTTGCTCCTCCCCTCATCTCTTCTTCCTTTTAGTGATATATTTTTAAATTGTTACAAACTTCAAACTTTAACAATTGTTGAAGTCCAAATTGGCTTCAAATTCCAACAATTGAAGAAAATGAGAAGATGCCTAAAAACTTTATTAATCAAAGAATAAATTTGCAAAAAATTGGAGTTGTTCTTTCTTGGAACCCTCCAAACTCAAGCTAGCAAAGGTTTTGGGGAAATAAAACTAAGAATAATTAACCAAAAGCTATGGATTGTAGAAGGTTATCCACACTTATGGCCTTTAGCATTTATTTATGATTGAGAAGTTTTATTCTCCTAGGATTTAGGAAACTCTAGTTAAATCCCTCTAAGATTTGGAGATCCAAGATTCATTATTTGACTAGGGTTATGAATGTTCAAATTTCTTTACTGTAATAGAGTTATGCTCTCAGTAGTATACTACTACAACCACATGCTGCCTATGATTAGGCACTTATTTTATACCACATTACTCATCTTAATAGATTAATTTTGGTAGTCAAAAATCTTAATGAAAATTGTCGTGCAAGATATAGCTAATGAAAAATGAAGGATTATGCAACAATCTCTTAAATTTATCATGTTAGTAGCTCGAGAACTAACTTATTTTATTTGAGAAGACAAATTTTACTTCATTCAATCTAGATTCATTTGTTGAAAGATTTTCATATGATAGGATCCACTACTTTGTAAGTGGTATATACAAATATATGTGACCACTTCATTGAGCTATATTGCAAGTGAAATTAGCAAAGTGGAAGTTTAGTATTACAAATGCACTTGAAATTACTATGTAGCAGAATGACTATCATTTGTTACCCATGAAAGCTTTCATTTCTTATGATTGCTCTAGTGCTATTGAGCAAGGCAATTTAACATTATGTCCACTAATAGATCTCTGGTTTACTTACTGCATGAGTAGTAAATAGTTTTGTAATATAAAATGGTAAGCATTTAGTGCAAAATAAATAGAGAGAGGCCAATTTAGAATAAGATTTCAAGACGAGGTTAGAATCTGGTCACAACTCCCCTTTTATATAAACTTCCTCTTCTCTCTTAGCTTTTTACAATCATCACCAAATGCTAGGTTTTTCTATTCAAGTCACTGATGATTTTTCTTCTTACTTTCATTGATTAAGCACCAATCACTAGGTTAGTGTTCTCCCTTCTCCTTCTAATGGTCATTGATTAGCCATTGATGGCTGTTGACAATCATGAGATCGAGTCATGGCCTCTATCCCTTATTTTATCTCTATATTATAGATGATCCATGATGGTGCATCATCAAAGTTCTTGATCTAGTAAATGGGTAGGTGAGTCAAAGTCAGCTGATGACAAAGATGTTGCTCTGTATATATGAGGTCCATCTTAATTTCTCTAGTGACTGGTGTTTATGCTTTTCTATTCTTTGAAAGGAGTCATTGGTTAAAAGCATTACCTTAACTTCATTTGATCAACCCTTTGTTGCTGTCACTTGATCAATGGAGCCATGACTCTAGCTAACCAGTGCCTCCTCTTCCTTCTTCCTTCTTCCTTCTTCCCTCCCTCTTCCTCTCTCTTTCTTCTATTCTTCCTCTTCCTTCTTCACCTATCTCAAGACATAATGAGTATTCTCTCTTATTTTCCCTCTTTCTCTCTCTTCTTTTATCTCTCTTTCTCTCTCTTTAAAAAAATAGAGAGAGTAGGCCATACTACTATCTAGGGTGGCAGGCAATCGCTTACCTCTATCTATAGATGATGGGTTGAGGGCCTTTTCATTTCCCTGGCCAATTGCAAGAAGGCCCTCGCAAGAAACTTTGTAGTTTAAAACCCACATTATTGATACTCTCTTTTCTTGGACTATTTTCCTAATTAGGATCAAATAATTTTATGTAGGTGGATAATGATCTAAACTTATAATAAACTAACATAGGGTATTCCTTATATCACTAACTAAACAAAAAATCCTAGTTCTTTATTTTATTTTATTTAATCATTGGGTCAAGCTATATAATAGTTAGGATTGGATTTAGTGTTAAATAGGTGAATTTTTGGACTTTAGAAACTTAGCAAATTAATGATTAATATTTAAATTGGGGAAGAAGATATTTTAAAGTATCGGTATGCCAAATATTGATTTTAAATTAATTAGGCATGCTAGGTATATTTGCTGACTATTAACACATTTGTTTAGATTTTGTTTTCGATAGAGGTAGGAATCTTCTTGCTTGTTTGTATGAAAGTGTTAATTCTTAGTTTATGCATGCTTATGGAAGTGTTGATGAGCATGCATATGTATGGACTATGATGGTACATAACATTTTAATATTATAAGCATGATATAAATTCTCTTTGCATTTGATGGCTTGATATTGCATGATTATGATTGTTTCAATTGATAATGCATATATGTGAAAATAGATCACATTTTAATATACTAAACATCGTTTTGATCTCTTTATCTAATTATGCATGAATGCAGTTGTGGATTGCATTTAGAAGTCAAAATTAATAAAAA
>UESW01004222.1:128968-178852 GCA_900491605.1 Calamus simplicifolius | reverse complement strand
AATGGTGGTGACCCTCATGAGTGGCTCGATAAGGCGGACCACTATTTTCATATATATGAAGTACCAAGGACAGAGAGAGTGGCCACAGCATGTTTCTTCCTTGATGGGAAGGCAAGCAAATGGTGGAGATGGATACGGGCCCAATATGAGAAGGAAGGAAGAAGGCTCGGGTGGACGGCATTCGAGAGGGAGCTGCTTATGCAATTTGGGCCTTCGCCCATTATCAACCATCATGGCCAGCTAGCTAAGCTCAAGCAAGATGGCAAGGTGCATGCGTATGTGGAGGAATTTCGACAACTCCAAACCTTGGTGAGGGGTTGGTCTGAGGAGGCACTTATCGGCACTTTCGTGGATGGTCTAAAACCATGGATTGCCAAGGAGCTCAAGTTGAAGCAGCCCACTAGGCTGCAAGAAGCAATGAGGATGGCTGAAATCCTTGAAGAAAGTCATCACTTCGAGAAAAGACACGTCAAGGACCAAGTGGCTAACAAGGTTTATAAACCCTTGTATTCCACGGGGTCTTGGAAAGGAAAGGAGGGGACTACGGAGATTCAAGGAGCAAAGGGAAGGAAGTCAAGAAGCTTAGTCGTGAGGAGCTTGATGAGTACATAAAGAAGGGCTTATGCTTCAAATGTGGTGAAAAGTGGAGCCGTGATCACCAATGCAAGAAAGCCAAGGTCATGTGTATGATCGGGATAGAGGAGGAGCAATTGGGGGAGACAAGTGAGGAAGAGCACGGGCATGAGGAGTCCTCTAGCGATGAGGAAAGTGAGGAAGCCGAGTTGAGCCTCAATGCCATGTCCGGCGTACAAAAGCCCTCAACCATGCGACTTATGGCTTGGGTTGGCAAGCATGAAATGACATTATTGGTGGATAGTGGGTCTACCCACAACTTCATCAATTCCCGCGTCCTTTCTAAGGTGGGATTGCATGGGGAAGAAGTAGAGCCATTCGATGTGAAGGTGGCAAACGGGGAAAAGCTAAGGTGCGAGATGGTAGTGCGAACCGTGAAGATGAATGTCCAAGGCGTCCGTATAGCGGCTGATCTTCACGTACTCTCATTGGTGGGGCTAGATGTTGTCTTGGGCAATGCATGGCTAAGAGGCATTGGCAAGGTCGTCACCGACTATGAGAAGATGACTATGGAGTTCAAGCTTGGAGGGAAGAAGAGGACGTGGACAGCTCTAGCATCAAAAGAGCCAAGGCCTTGCGAGGCCAATATGTTTGAGAAACTATGCAAGGGTGGGGCTCATTGCTTCGCCATAGTGATGGGCCAAAACCGAGGAGATGAAGGGCAAGAAGAGAAGATAGTGATGGAAATGAGGAGCTGCCCCAAGGTGTGAAGACGGTTTTAGAAAGACACAAGGAAGTATTGGAGGTACCTACTTCATTACCACCAAGTAGGGAATTTGATCATCGCATTGTGCTGAAAGATGCGAGCAAACCGGTGAATGTGCCACCATACCGGTATGCTCACTTTCAAAAGGGTGAGATCGAAAGACAAGTGGAGGAGATGTTGGCTAGTGGCTTGATTCGACCAAGCACTAGTCCCTTTTCATCACCGGTGTTGCTTGTGAGGAAGAAGGATGGAAGTTGGCATTTTTGCACCGACTACCGAGCATTGAATGAGGCAACAGTGAGGGATAGATTTCCCATACCAACAGTGGACGAGATGCTTGATGAGTTGCATGGGGCTCATGTGTTCACCAAGCTGGATTTAAGGGCCGGATACCATCAAATCCGGATGAAAGAGGAAGATACCCACAAGACGGCATTTAGGACTCATTCCGGCCACTATGAGTACCTAGTGATGCCTTTTGGGCTGTGCAATGCCCCCTCAACTTTCCAAGCGGCTATGAATGCCATATTTAAGCCATTCTTGAGGAAGTTTGTATTAGTATTCTTCGATGACATCTTGGTGTACTCGAAGAATGTGGAGGAACACTTGGAGCAATTGGAGCGAGTATTGATGATCTTGAAGGAGCACCACTTCTTCATCAAGGCTTCCAAATGCGCCTTTATGCAAGAAGAGCTGGAGTACCTTGGCCACATCATATCGGGCCAAGGAGTAAAAGTGGACCAGCGGAAGGTGGAAGCTATGGTGGATTGGCCCTTACCCAAGGATGTGTCGGCTCTACGAGGATTCCTTGGTTTGACGGGCTACTATCGAAGGTTCGTGCAAGGCTATGGATTGATAGCCAAGCCACTTACCTCCATGCTAAAAAAGGAGGGCTTCGAGTGGACCGAAGATGGAAGGAGAGCTTTTGAGAACTTGAAGAGAGCCATGACCAAGACACCCGTCTTGGCCTTGCCCGACTTCAAGAAACCATTTGAAGTATATACTGATGCAAGTGGAGAAGGGATTGGGGCGGTACTAGCTCAAGAAAGGAGGCCCATAGCTTATATCTCCAAGGCCTTAGGGCCAATGAAGAAAGCATGGAGCACTTATGCAAGAGAAATGTTGGCGGTTGTGCATGCGGTGAAGGTGTGGAGACCTTACCTCTTGGGAAGAAAGTTCACTATAGTGACCGATCAACAAGCATTAAGACACTTGCTAGAACAAAAGATCGTGACGCCAGAGCAACAGAAGTTTCTTGTGAAGCTTCTGGGATTCGAGTATGACATTATATATCAGCCCGGCAAGGAGAATAAGGTGGCTGATGCGTTGTCAAGGAAGGAGGGAAGTCCAATGATGTGGACTTTGTATGAAGATGAGGCTGAACATATGGCCTTGAGTGGAGCTGAATGGAGGATATGGGACAAGCTTAGAGAGGCCGTGGAGTTGGATGCAAGGTCTCAAGAGATCATAGAGAAGCTTGAGAGTCCATGTAATGGGGTGACCGGATTCAAATGGCGTGATGGGCTTATCTACTACAAGTCCTATGTCTATGTGCCCGACGTACCAAACCTGAGGAAGGAGATTCTCACTCACTTCCACCATAGCAAAGAAGGTGGTCATTCGGGATGGCTTAGGACCTATATGAGGATCAAGCATTTCTTCTATTGGGAGGGCCTAAAGAGAAGTGTGAAGAAGTGGGTGGCGGAATGTGACGTGTGTCAAAAGACCAAACATGATACGAAGGCCCCTACGGGTCTCTTGCAGCCCTTACCCATACCGGAAGCTATATGGGAAGACTTGTCCATGGATTTTGTGGAGGGCTTGCCCGCAAGTCAAGGGTACGAAGTGATCTTGGTGGTCGTGGATCGCTTAAGTAAGTATGCTCACTTCATACCCCTTAAGCATCCATTTACAATGAAGAGTGTGGCTAAGGCCTTTGTGGACAACGTGGTGAAGCTCCATGGTTTCCCTAGAACCATTGTTACGGACCGGGATCGGGTGTTCATGAGCTCCTTTTGGAAGGAAGTGTTTGCACTGCAAGGGAGCAAAATGAAGACAAGTTCTTCATACCATCCGCAGACCGATGGCCAAACAGAGGTGGTCAACCGTACATTGGAACAATACTTGAGATGCTATTGCCATGATGAGCAAGCAAGGTGGATGGACTACATGTCATGGGCGGAATATTGGTATAATACAACATACCACTCTTCCATCACACTTAGCCCATTTGAAGTGGTGTATGGAAGGAAGCCTCCTACCTTGGTGGCTTATGAGAGGGGTACGGCTAAGAATGCGGAAGTGGAGGAAGCCTTGATCACTAGAGACGAGATACTAGCCAAGGCAAAGAGGGAGCTTAAGAAGGCCCAATCGAGCATGAAGAAATATTATGATAAAAGGAGAAGGCTAGAAGGGTTTGAGCCCGGGACTTTGTGTACTTGAAGCTTCAACCCTATGGCCAAAAGACAATGAAGAGAAAGGCAAGCTACAAGCTAGAGAAAAGGTACTATGGGCCATTTAAAGTGGCTGCCCGTGTCGGAGAAGTTGCGTATCGGCTGGAATTACCACCAACCTCAAGACTTCATCCAGTGTTTCATGTGTCTCTCCTCAAGAGACGAGTTGGGGATCCTAGCTTGATTGTAGAGGAATTGCCTTCCTTCGATGAGGAAGGTAGAATGCTACTACAGCCCGCAATTCTTGAATACAAAATGGTGCCACGTGGGAGGATTAGAAGGAAGATCTGGAGAGTATTGGTGCAATGGAGAGGGCTACCTAGAGAGGAAGCAACCTGGGAGGATTATGATGACATAGCCTTAAGGTTCCCACAATTTACCCTTGAGGACAAGGGTACACTTAATGGAAGGGGGAATGAAAGGATCCCAAGCGAAGACCATGGCCTACACGGCCATGACGGGGAGGATAAGTTGCGAGATGCGGCCCCAGTGACTTATGGGCGCCCCTGACATGCCCACAGCGCGCACGGCCGAAGCACATGACATGCCCATAGGCGCGCCGAAGCACCATAGCCATGCCATGGCAAGCCCAGGGCCAGCACCCAGACTTGCCTTGACAAAGTGCCACAGCAAGACTTTGGCCACCAGCCTAGCCAACCAGTAGCAGATGATCAAGAGTGGCTACCCACAGCAGCCACCTTCGGCGACGGAGCACCACCAGTCTTAGCGCTGACCGAGCGGGATGTAACGAGCATGGCCTGGGGAGTCGGAGGAGCATCACCACCATGGAGGAGAATGGCGGCGGTGCCACCGTGTAGGGGCGACGGCGGCGAGATCAAGTGCATTATGGAGATATCTTCAGAGATTGATTTCTTGTGGGGAGTGATTGAATAAATATATCTCTAGATTTAGGATGTTACTCCTAAACTCTAGAAGATTAGTTTCCTTTTTAGTTAAGTTGTTTTAGGCATGTATCGTCAAATCTCCTTGATTCTAGGAATTGTTTCGAATTGTTTCCTTAGAATCTTGAAGATTTGATCTAGATTTGATTTGATTGGGTTGGTAGGATTTTGGAAGCTCCTGAGGATGCCTATATAAGCACTCCTCAGGAGCAATAGGGGGCGAGTTGTGTTTTGTAAGCTTAGAGAGCTTATGAATGTTGGTCAGGCATAGGCACGTTTATGCCAGTAAACTTGGGGGCTGATAACCTCTTAAGTTTGGGCGTGCTTGGGCTAATAACCCTTGTACGAGTGTTCTTGTGTTCTGGTGGTTCAAGGACTAATAATCCTGAGACCACGTTCTTTGTAATAACAGTGAGGCATTCTTCATTTCTTGTGTGTTAGATCCTAATTACCACGCTCGTGTGTTACTGGAAATGGTTCGGGAGGATCGATTGTGGTGTTGGAGCGGATCGCGCGGAGGAGTTGGTGAATGTTTTGGAGTCCTTGACCGGGACCCTAACACGTCCCCAGTGCACGCCATGCGCATTTGCTACTCGGCTTGCCCACGCACGCCTGCCCTAGCCCATGTTCGTTTGCGCCAATCGACATGTTCCTTCGGCTGCATAACCTCGCTTGTGTACGATGTCCCTTGCATCGTGTCTGCGCATGCCCAGCGCCCTGTACCGGTCATTGGCGCACGCTTGCGCGTATCCCTACTTTAATAAGGATTGCTCTTCCGTCACTAAATTTATACTCTAATTTTTTTAAAAAAATATTATAAAAAAATTAGTCACTAATTTAGTGACGGACTATCCCATCCATCACTAAATGGATTAATTTTTTATCACAAATTTTTTTAAATAATAAAATATAAATTTAATGATCAACATGATAAAATTTTTATTTTTGTCCCTAGTTTAGTGATAAAATTATTATTCCATCACTAATTAGTGACGAAATAATACTTTCATCACTAACATCACTAACCTGTTCTATCCTATTCCATTACTAAAATTAGTGACGGAATAATACTTCCATCACTAACATCACTAACCCATTCTATTCTATTCCATTACTAACATCACTAACCCCTTCCATCAGTATTTTTTTTTCCAATGGCGCCCGCGCTTCTCTCTAGGGTTGCGATCCTGACAGAGCCGGAGAAGGAGGTGGAGAGTAGGGGCTAGAAGAGATTGAGCAAGAGGGCATCGATCTCGCCATCGATCTCGAGTCGGACCAGAGAGGGCAAGAGGGCATCGATCTCGCCTTCTACGCTTTGCCCTCGTTCGGCTCTCCTCGCCTTTCTTCTTCTCTTGCAAGGATCCGCATCGACCATTCTCGCCGGACGCCAACGATGACGACGACCAGTACCTCCGCGACCTCCCCGCCCTCCTCCTCTTCCTCCTCCTCTCCCTCTCGACCATCGCCCCAGCTATCGGCTGGCGGAGGCGAGCTGGGACACGGTCGACGATGCCCTGGGTCCCCGCTGCGAGAGAAGAAAGAAGAAACCCTCTCGAGCCCCCGTCCCCTTCTCCCAAGTCCCTCACGGATTACCTTGCAAGGCTCCTGGGCGATCTCTGGCTCGATGTAAGTGTCCTTCCTGCCATCAGGTTTTGGTTCCTCTTCCCACTTCCCCCTCCTGCTTTTCTAATCCTAACCCAAGCTCCATCGGCCTCCTCTGATTTTCTAATCCTAACTCTAGCTCCATCGGCGAGCAAATCCCGCGGATCTCTCCCATCCCCGATTCCCGCTGATCAGAGGACCGGCCTTATATGAACACAAATCCACAAACCTATTCCTTCTTGCTTCTCCAACATACATACTCTTGCGCTGATACTTCGTCACGCTTCACCGTTGGAGAGTCGAGTAAAAGAAGGAAACCAAAAAAAGAAAAGAGAGAGATGGAGTTGGAGCTCAGCTTCGCCCTTCCCAACAACCATTTGATGAATGGATTCGATCTCAATGATCGCGCCGCTGCCGATTCATATCGGAAGAGAGGTTTCGAGGAGGCATTTGAAAAAGCAATCCCCTTGTCCTCGCCGCTCCCAGAGAAGACTACTCTGCCTCTCTTCATCCACAAAAATGGCGGTGATGATCAAGACAATGAGAACGCTAGCCATGGCTTAAGAATCCACACGACCTCAACAGGTAATTGCATTTCGACTTTGGAGGAGATCTTTGCTTGCTAGTGCTACATTTTGTTCTGTTCTGATGGCTTCATGATGATCTTGCGCTGAACTGCAGCGGAAAAAGCAGAGCATTGGAACCGAGTCCGTTCTGAAGGTAATTCCGTCTCCTCTCCCTTGTCTGGTTCCTCGATGCGAATCAATCGATTCCGAACTTATCCCAGATTGGATCCTAGATTGGCTAACTGGAGAATTTATCCCAGATGCAAAAATGCAGTTAAATGAGATAAATTCATGTGGAGAATATGTTGTGAACAATTGCTACCCTGCTTTCTCTTGTAGTGATTAGAAATATCAGCAAAATTCTAGAAAAATCAAACCCATCACACTCATAGCTTAGTGCATGATCATAAATAGTTTTTATGAAAGTGGAATCATCCGGATGGCAGTGTTCTGGTACTTCGCCATGAAGTTCTTCTCCCCCAAGAAGTGTTCGGAAAATCCTCGGATGACGAGGGTGAAGCGTTCTGCAGAAATGTAATGCTGACTCATAACCCAAGCAGTTGACTTGGATTTTCAAACTTTATAACGGGTGATCGAAAACCAGCTGGTGAGTGAGGTTCTTATGATGCTCATGCCAACCCAGTGCTAGTGCAGTCATATGGAGATATCAGTTTATCTCATATTCACATGCAATAAACTGTGTGCTTTGGTGCCTAAGAGACATGTTCTTTTAGCAGATTCCAAGGGACTAGGCCTCTAAAATCATAAGATCTTATATACTTTATAATTTGCTTATTTACGTTGGTGTTCGTCCACTCTATAAGGTAAGCCTTCTTGCATTGATCTGGCTTGCAATGGTTGTGTGATATAGGTTCTGGCAAAAGTTCTCACAAGCCATCCATAAATATCAGGTTGAGCGTGGAAAGCGTGTTCATTACTGTTATGATGATTCTGAGCTCAAAATGCTCCAGAATACTTTTCCTGCAAATGCTTCATACAATATCCAAAGATTTAAAGGTAAAGAAAAAGCATAATAAATACTGTTATGACCAGCAAAGGTGTCATTATCTAGGCATTGCAATTTGATTGATATTTTGTCCTTGCTTCTTATTTGTCTGTAGTACATATGTGCTAGATTGGTAAGAACTCTATAATTGGATGATGTTTTGAATGTAATTTTTTGTTGCTCAATCCAATGTAGGTATTGTCATAATTCTGAAAGTCAAGGTTATCATGAGTGTGTCCAGTTGCTCCATTAATTTGGCACAAGTGATGGATTGTTTTTTCTATACTTATGTCATTGTTCCTGTGTGACCTTTTCACTTTTTGCATGGATCCATTATATGCCTGTTCTATCTGACTTGGCAAGACAAACTATTTTTACAAAAAATTCTATTGTGGTTGCTAGCTGTTGCTTGAATTTTCTTTTTCTTTTTCATGGTTCTCTGCAGAATCTCCATCTTGTTAAAGAAGCTAAATTACCAAATTCCTTTGGAGGCATTGGATATCTAGACTTTGAAAAACTAACGTTTGTCCCAATTTAGTTGTTATATTTCTGTTTTCTTATGCATTGTGTAATCTATGTTATTTGGCATACATTTTATAATAGTTTAATATGTTTTCTGTAATTTATGTATGCTGAATTTTTGTGCTTCACCATTTATTGCAGTGGGTTGGCAAATCCTTTGATTTTTTTACTTCATGTTGTCATCACTAGGATTAGAGTTATGTTTTGAGTTAACATTGATGGGTTATGATGAATCAGATTGGATGGTGCTCCTAGGGAATGGTTTTCAAAAGTTGTTTCTAATATATCAAGAACAATGTCAAACTATGTCGAGTTGATGCCACCCATATGCTTTTATATGTAGATGGTTGTCAGTTGCCACTGTTAAGCAACCAAATGCCATGGACCAATGTAACCCGTTAGACAAGTCATAATACACACTGATGTGATTCCTAAACAAATTCCAATGAGGTAGGTAGCATTCTTTTCTTATTCTTAAAATCTTTACTCAGTCACTGTTTACACCCTTCCACTTTTCCAGGATACTCTGGAATCCTGATTCCCCACCCAAAAAAAAAATCTAACATTTCATCATTCTTTTATATTGTATTCATCTTAACCTCTTTCATATTGCTAATATGAGATATGGTTATTTACTTGTCAAGAGCAATGCAATTAATGAAAATTTGATACTTTAACAAGATAATTTTCATGGACATTTTGTTTGAATCATGCATTGTTCAATAACTTTTTTAGAATGTTTATTTTAATTAAGTTTTCAGGCTTGATCAAAATTTGCTTTAATTCATGTACTAAATTTACCAACTTGGAATTCATGAGACAATTATTCTGCTAGAACATTCATTACGTAAAATGGCACTTTCTTAAAAATAACTGAATAAACAAAAATATGTGGAATCTAAAAAGATTGTGTTTCCTTTGTACAAATATAGATCAATTTAAACAAACAAGGCCTTGGGTTTCACCTGATTTCATGTAGTTATTGGGTTAAAATTCTTGGTATCAATATTTGTCTTGATAGTTAATCCTGTACTTGAATAAGCTTATCTTGTACTTGAATCATAGGATATAACATTGTCAAGGAAGTGTTGCATTGTAGCTGGATTCAGTGACCACTAAACAATTGGTTTAGACCATCTTGAATTCCTTTGCTTTCTAATATGGTGCATATGATACAAGAAAATATGTTCAGGTTTCAGTTTGACTAATGACACAACATACTGCAGTGGTTCCTATGTGATTATTTATGTGAAATAGTAACAAAGTGATATAATCTGCTGAGGATCTGCTGAGGATCAAGGTGGCTTTTGATAAATATAATTATATATATAGGGTGTTGAAGACTTCAGTTTTTTAAACTATTCGTTAACCTTGATATCTGGCTCTTGTGATTAGCAGGAAAGACAAATGAACCTTCTGTGATCAGATTACCTTACAAAAAGAAGAAGAACTTGATGCACAATAACCGATTGATGGGGCACTAAAGTTTATTGATGTCCTATTCAAATGATGCATCTGGTCATGAGATTAGAGGTGGGAAGGAAAGCATAAAGTGCAGAAGGTTGTCTTCATCTAAGCTTGGACATGAGAGCCCAATATTTGGTGATGAAACTCTTTCAGCTCCTACATGTCTAGTGATACTTAACACGAAGTGAGGATTGCTTCAGTAGTTGCAGGTGGACGTTACATACTAGCATTGTTCACTTCAGGCTACATCAGAGGGAACCAGTAAACGGTGTTCAAAGGATTGCTTCAGATGTACATTTCTCAAGTGTAGAGTCCCTAAGGCAGCCGAAGACATCTTAATAATTTGATGTCTAATGTATAAAACATTAGTATTGTTGATGTATACAGTTATATTTATCTTATTTTATGAAATGCATTTTTTAATCTTAAATTTGAATTTTCATTTATAAATTTTATTAGAATGCATTAAATATATTATAATTTAAAAATAATTTTAAATTTATAAGAATAAAAATTTGGTTAAATTTTTTTAGGTTAATGATGGATTAGTGATAGATTTCAGATAGAAATAATAGTGACAGATTAGTGACAAAATATTAGTGATTGATTAGTGATGGAACAATAACAAATGATTGATGGATTCTTTCGTCACTAATTCATCACTATTAGTGATGGACTAGTGACGAAAGTTTTAGTGACTAAATTTTTCACTAATCCGTCACTAAATTTTGATGGAATGTTTGTGATGGAATAGTGATGGAATAATGCGTGATGGATAGTCCGTCACTAATCCGTCATAATTTAGTGACGGAATTTAGTGATGAAAATATGTTCCGTCACAAATTTTTGACGGAATATTCCGTCACAAATCCATCACTATTATTTTGTGACGGACCTCTTTCCATCACAAATCCGTCGCTATTATTTTGTGACGACCTCTTTCCGTCACTAAATTTAGTGACGGCAAAAATGGTAACGATAAGATTTTCATCACTAATCCGTCACTAAACCCAATTTGTGATGGAATAGTGATGGAAGTTTTTGTCACTATTATACTTATTTCTTGTAGTGCTTCTCCTTACATTTGCTTGCTGTGAATCTCGCTTACTTGGGCATCGAAGAGTTTTCCATAGAGGACCACCCCCGACACTCTCTGCGTGAGGACTGTCTTGCAAGTTTCGCCCGGACGAGAGATCTGCATCCAATCCGGAGTCGAACTGCACCCGAATTGGAGAGAGAATTTTCGCAGCAACAGATTGGTGCTAGAGGAAGGGGTCTCAAGTCCCGTAAACTTATAATCCAGGAGACAAGGTTCAAGATCAGGAGAAGAATCCTCTAATGGCCAATCGAAAGAGAGCCACTTTTGATGCTCAGGATCAGACGTCTCTTAGAGGCCTGATCCAATAAATAGTGTAGCGCCTCTACTACCACCGCCGGCTGAGACTCCTTTACCACCGGCGACTGCAGTAACGCAGGACCAATTTGTCACGCTGGTTAGCAGGTCCAAGCTTTGACTCAGCTGGTCCATGGCTCCATGGAGCTTCTGCCCAGCTATCCCTGCTCCGCAACTCCATGAGAAGGTCGACGCCCCCGTTCCACTGGCAATTTTTTCTTCCAATCGCTTAAGGCTATGGATCATCTTCACCGACCCACAGGGGCCAGACCAGCACCAATGGGTTGAGGGAAGAGCCCGCTCGGTATCTTCCCAAGATTCATGCCATTGCTGTCCTTCCCTCGATATGTCCCTTCTGCCACTCTAGATGAAGGGATCAGGTGGCAGATGCAGAAGATGCATCGGAAATGGTGTCAGGAGTTGGATGCCGCTAGGCAAGCCCCTTCATCCCAGCCAAAGGCGGAGCAGAGCATTCCTTCTCTGAGGAGATCATGAGAGAGATGATCCCTCCTCATGTCAAGCTTCTCACCATCGAGCCGTATCATGGATCTACCGATCCCACTGACCACTTGAGCAATTTCAAATCCATCATGATGTTCCACGAAGCGTCAGATGTGATCCTATGCCGAGCCTTCCCCTCTACCCTTAGAGGGTCTGCTAGGACCTGGTTTAATAGCCTGAAGCCAGGTTCCATTGATTCTTTCGACGAGCTGAGCCGCTTATTCATCAGCCAATTCATTAGCAGCCATTGCCATCGACGGAGATCTGATTCCCTCTCTGAGGTCAAGCAGTGGAAGGGGGAATCCTTGAAGAATTACCTTGGCCGCTTCAATATGGCCCTGTTGGAGGTCACCACCTCAATCGCGAGGTGGCCATGTCCGCTTTGATGGGAGGAGTATCGAAGGAAGGCGACTTCTACTTAGCTCTAGAAGTCAATTATCCAAAAAGCCTCTTTGATATGATGGCCTTGGCGAATAAGTACGGTAGGGTTGAGGAGTCACGGAGATCGGCCCAAGCCAAGCACTCAGAGAAGAAGAAGGCGAAAAGCTTGGAAAACATCGATCCATCCCATGCAAGCCCACCTTGTCGCCAAAGAGCTCCTCCATCGCTTCCTCAAGATCGAACCCAGAGCCGGCTCGAAGGTTCAACCGATACACCCCCCTCACCACGCCAAGGGTGCAAATCTTGATGGAGATTGAGCACCAAATTTCTTGGCCTCCTCTCTGAAAAATGTAGCTCGGAGGGATATAACCAAGTACTATCGCTTTCATTGAGATCACAGACATGACACCGAGGAATGCTGGCAGCTCCGGAATGAGATCGAGCAACTTATCCGATGGGGCAGGCTAGACCGATTCAAGAGGGCCCCCGAGCCAAACAATGGAGAAGATCGCCAACCCAAGCTTGCCGACTGCCTCCATCGAATCCTTTGGTCATTGGTAATGTTAATATGATAGCAGCGGTTGGCTCTTCGTTAACCTGGTCGGGCGAGGAGGAGAATCCACTAAAGAGGTCTTGAGTTGATGAGCTTTCTTTTTCTAATGAGGATCTCTGGGAGGTACAGTACCCCCCATGATGATGCCTTAGTTGTATCCCTAAATATGAACGGCTACGATGTATACCGCATTTTGATTGGTAGTGGAAGCTCTGTTAATATTTTATATTTTGATGCCTTTGTGAGATTAAAATTGCGGGTGAAAAATCTCTGGGCCATAGAATCAACTCTAGTGGGTTTTACAGGCGATGCCATAGTTTCCTAGGGGTCATCACATTGATAGTCCGAGCAGGCACTTGGCCCAGCATAGCCACTACACTCATGGGCTTCTTCGTGACCAAGCTTCGGTCCCCTTACAACACTGTCCTTGGTAGGCCAGGCAGGTATCACTTAAAGTTATTATTTCCATTCCCCATCTCGCCATGAAGTTTTCCATCGAATGGAGAGTAGGGGTTGTCCGAGAAAGTCAAGTTGTGGCTCGGCACTGCTTTGTTGCCGACCTTCAATCCAGGAAGCCCAAAGTTGATGGGCTGGATGCTCGGGAGGACTTTACCGAGCAACGAGGAGAGCCAACTGAGGAGTTGGAGGATGTGCCACTCGATGAAGCTCAGTCCAACCAAACCATAAGGGTCGGGTCATAGTTGAAGGGAAAGCCTCGGCAGGATTTGGTCGAGTTCCTTCGAAGAAATGCCGATGTCTTTGCTTTGTTCGCTTCGGACATGCCTGGAATCAACTCGGATGTCTTGGTCCATCGCCTCAATGTGGACGAGGCATTTCATCCAATCAAGCAGAAGAAGAGAAGCTTTGCCCTCGAGCGCTAAAAGGCTATTGAGGAAGAAGAAGACAAGCTCATTAAAGCCAACTTCATCCAGGAAGTAAACTATCCGACTGGCTGGCGAATGTTGTCATGGTGAAAAAGTCAAATGGCAAATGGAGGATCTGCATCGACTTCACTGACCTCAACAAGGCTGCCCGAAGGACAGCTTCCCTCTCCCCGAATTGATCAACTTGTGGATTCAACCTCAGATGCTGACTTTCATGGATGCTTATTCAGGCTACAACTAGATTTGAATGGTGCCCAAAGACGAAGAAAAGACTGCTTTCATCACTAACCGATGTATTTATTGCAACCGAGTTATGCCCTTTGGTTTAAAAAACATGGGCGCAACCTATCAAAGGCTGGTCAATAAAGTTTTTAAGCAACAAATTAGAAAAAACATGGAAGTGAATGTTGATGGCATGTTGGTTAAGAGCAGAGAGGCATCCCAGCATATTAAAGGCCTCACAGAAAGTTTTGCAACACTCGGAAGTATCCGATGAAGCTTAACCCAACCAAATGTGCTTTCGAAGTTAACTCTGGAAAGTTCTTGGGTTTCATGGTCTCTCAACGAGGTATTGAGGCGAATCCATAGAAAATCCATGCTCTGCAATAGATGGCACCTTCGGGGTCGATCAAAAGAAGTCTCACTGGGAGGATAGCAGCTCTCAATCATTTTTTCGCTAATCAGCTGAGAGATGTTTTCCCTTTTTCAAAGTGCTCTGATCGGCCAAGAACATTCAATGGACCTCGAACTGCTAGAAATCTTTTGAAGATCTTAAAAAATAGCTCGGCTCACCACCTCTCCTTAATAGTCCGAGGCTGAAGAATGCTATGTTTGTATCTAGCAGTCTCGGAGGGCGCTATTGGCTCTGTGTTGGTCAGAGAGAAAAACAAAATTCAAAAGCTAATCTATTATGTTAGTAAATTGCTTCGAGACACTGAGACGAGGTATACTCGAATCGAGAAGATGGTATTGGCTTTGATAACATCAGTACGAAAGTTGCGGCCATATTTTCAAGCACACATTGTGACAGTTTTAACCGACCAACCCATCAAGTCAATTATCCATCGTCCGGAAGCTTTGTAAAGAATGACCAAATGGGCTGTTGAATTGAGTGAGCATGACATTTAGTATCAGCCTCGTCCAGCTATCAAAGCACAGGTCCTGAAGATTTTCTTTTGAATGCACCATACCTGAAGATGATTCCACTCTGGACACTCCCGAGCAACCAAGGCCCAGCGCTCTGTGGTTGCTCTATGCCGATGGATCCTCCAGTGCAAGTGGTTTTGGTGTTGGTTTGGTCCTCACTAGCCTGGAGGGACAACCTTCGAGTATGTCATCTGTTTCTTATTCCTAGCCTCTAACAATGAAGCAGAGTATGAAGCTTTGGTCTCTGACTTCGCATCGCCCGTGACCTCAAAGTTGAAAAGCTGAATGCCTACATCGACTCTTAGTTGGTAGTTGGCCAGGTGCGGGAGACTTTGAAGCTCGGGAGCCGAACATGATTCGTATCTTCAAAAGGTATGCGATATATCCTCCTGCTTTGCTGAATTTAAAGTTATTCAGATCCCAAGGGCTGAGAATGCGCGTGCCAACCTTTTATCCTGCCTGGCAACCACGGACTCGATGGATCACGAGTGAAAGTTTTACTTGGAGGCCTTGAAAAAGTTCAGCATTGCTGATGTGATCAAATAATGCAGATTAATACTGAACCATCCTGGTTAGACCCTATGCTAAAGTATCTCAATGAAGGGTTGCTCCCTACTGATAAAAAAAAAGCAAGAAAACTGAAGATGCAACCATCTCATTATGTCCTACTTGATGATCGGTTGTATAAGCGATCCTTCTCTATGCCGTTACTTAAATGCTTTCGCCCGTCAACGCCTATACCAGGGGTATTATATGGCCCACCATACAAAAAGATGTTGATGACCTTGTCCGAGCTTGTGATTCATGCCAACGACATTTAAATGTTCAGAGGCTCCCCTTCACCCACCTAACGCCTGTATCATCTGCCTGGCCCTTTGCCAAGTGGGGAATGGACATTCTTGGTCCTTTTCCTCTTGCCATGGGACAGAGGAAGTTTTTTTTTGTAGCAATCGACTATTTCACCAAATGGGTCGAGGCCGAGACAGTCGCTCATATAATTGAGGCTTGGGCTAGGGACTTTGTATAGAAATCTATCATTTGTCGGTTCGGCCTTCTGCACACCATCATCACCGACAACGGAAGATAGTTTGACAATCCTAAATTCTGGGAGTTCTGCAAGGATCATGGCATCTTTCACCGTCTCACTTCAGTCAGATACCCTTAAGCCAATGGAGAGGCCGAGGTAACCAATCGGACCCTTCTGCAAGAAATTAAGGCCTGGCTCAACAGAGCGTGAGGCAGATGGCAGAGAAGCTTCATCACGTGCTGTGGGCTTATCGAACCACTGAGAGGATCCCCATAGGCCAGACTCCATTCAGAATGGCCGTTGGCATGGAAGTCGTCATCCCTGTGGAGATCAGACTCCCCTCCCCTCGGGTGGAGAGTTAATCAAAGGAATCTAATAACGAGCAGCTCCGAACAATCTTGATCTGATAGAAGAGGTTAGGAAGAAAGCTAAGATCCGAATGACAGCTTATCAACATAGAGTAACTCGTTACCATTCCACCAGGGTAAAAGGAAAATCCTTTCTCTCTGGTGATCTAGTGCTTCGGAAGGCGTCCATTTCAAAGCCGTTGGAACAAGGAAAACTGTCTTCAAATTGGAAGGGCCCCTATCAAGTTGCTGAGGTAATTAGGTCCGGCACTTATAAACTTCAGGATATGGATGAAAAATCTATCCTCAGGACATGGAGCTCAGATAATCTTCGTATATATCATCAATGAAGTATGCCTCTACTAAACTCACTCTATTTACAGTAACGAAATTCGTTTCCAAAATCTACAATGCTCTTGTTCCGATTGCTTTTCCCAAAGACTGTAATGAGAAGTGGATTTTGCTCAATAATCTTTTCAAGCTGTAGCACGACCGAGTGAACTTCTTTAAGCCTCGACAGGGCCAAGTGATCTCTCCATACCTTGGTACCGCCAAGAAAAATATAATCTCTCAAGCCTCGGCACGACCGAGTGATTCTCTTAAGCCTCGGCATGATCGAGTGAACTTCTTCAAGCCTCGGCAGGACTGAGTGATCTCTCCGTATCTTGGCAGCACCAATTAAAATATAATCTTCAAGCCTCGGCATGACTGAGTGATCCTCTCAAACCTCAGCACGATCGAGTAAACTTCTTCAAGCCTCGACAGGGCCAAGTGATCTCTCTGTACCTTGGCAGCGCCAAGTAAAATATAATCTCTTAAGCCTCGGTACGACGAGTGATCCTCTCAAACCTCGGCACGACTGAGTGAACTTTTTCAAGTCTCGGCAAGGCCGAGTGATCTCTCCATACCTTGGCAGTGCCAAGTAAAATATAATCTCTCAAGCCTTGGCATGATCAAGAATCTCTCAAGCCTCGGCACGATCGAGTGAACGTCTTCTAGCCTCGGCAAGATCGAGTGATCTCTCCAAACCTTGGCAGCGCCAAGTAAAATTAATCTCTCAAGCCTCGGCATGACCGAGTGAACTTCTTCAAGACTCGGCAGGGCCGAGTGATCTCTTCGTACCTTGGCAGCGCCAAGTAAAATATATTTTTTAAAGTCTTGGCAAGACCGATTGATTCTCCAATATTTTAGCATGGCTGAACTACCTTACTAACCTTCAGCAAGGTTAAACGACTTTTCCTTATGCTTCGACAAATTTGAACAAGTCGTTTCTTACCTCACCAAAGTAAGGTAAGACCTATTTTATCTTTCGGTATGACCGAGTATATATTAAGAATTGGCAGGGCCACCCAGTCCTCCCTTTAACCTAAACAGAGGTAAACACCCTCTTCGCAAAGGACTGAGTGAAACCATATCACTAAAATGCCTAACCAAAGAAAAGTGCCTAAAACATTACTAACGATTATGAACTGGTACTGTCATTTGAAAGGCGAGGTTCGGGAACATTAAATATTCGTTTCCCCTTTTTCTATAGCACAATGGATACCCCGTTGGGTATTCCTATGTTTCGAAGGCTCCGAGCTTTCATCCTACATCCCGTTTAGTTCGGAACATAAGAACGATTCTTATGTTGGGATGACACAAATACGTTAGCGTGACAAAGAAATTAATACCTGATATGGAAAAAACAAAGTAGCAAAAAGACATAGGTACAAAAAGAAACCTTTCTTTATTGCTCAGAAAAAATTACAATCTCTTGAGAGGCATTACAAGTGCATTGCAGCATAGGAGATAAAAGAAAATGAATTGAAAAGCTCGAACAAATAGACCCAACCGATAACATCGCTTTCAATCCAAGAAATTAGAGAGACGAGACAGCTCCGTTGAGTTCACTGAGTTGCTGGTCAATGCCAAAGAACAAAGAAAGTGGCCCAGTGCTGCTTACCTTCTTCGTCGTTAAAAGCTGAGTGATGGACCCTCGAGTGGATGAACTAAGGGATCCAAAATGGCACCCATTTAAAGGACTGAGGATGAAGGAAAGCCTGTGGAAACTGGGGCCCCTAAAAGATTGCATTTTCAGTCATTTGTAGGGCCCCATGGCAAGTGAAAGGAGCCATACAGAGATCACATGCGTGCGCTCCCCGTATGACCCCTGTATCCACCCCTATGCGCTCTACGTATGACCTCTGAGACTCCTCCTCTGAGGGTTACTTGCACTTCAGCAACTTTCTCATCGCCCCAACTATCAGGATCAAGCCAAATATCAAAAGAAAAATTCGACCTCACCATCTCGGTCTCAATAAGAAAGAAGCCATGAAAGTTTCTTTCAAATTCACAAAGCGAGAAAGCCTTTTCTCGGATGTGCTTAGACACCTTCTGCTTCTCCCTTTTATAGGCAATAAACTGAGAACAATCATTAATAGAGGAGGGACTTTGGAATTTGAAACGCCACAGTCACACCGCACTCGGAGCCACATGGCGTGCCATGGTAAAACTTGGTGCATCCCGAGATATATTGGGTGTGCCCTTCAGGCCGTAACGAAGGACAAAGATTTCCTTCCGATATCGAATCAAGAGTCTTAAATTTCAAGAACTACCTGCAAATCTTCAAGATACGAATAGATCAGGAAAATCCCCCATGGAAGATGATGCAGTCCAATAGCAATCGAGTGCTTGGCGTATACGCAAAGCGAACTCGCATTGAAAAGACCAAATATTAACAACGAAATAAATGCCCTAAGGGAAAACGAGACCTTCCTCGGTAAAGTTCGAACCATTTCATCTGCTTCAGTGAGGGGCAAACTAAATCTTTGCTTCGGTCAAACCGAATTGTCCATCTTGCTTCAGCCACAACCAAAGTGGTTCCTTTGCTTCGGCCATTCCGAACCATCCATTCTGCTTCGATCAAAACCGATGTAGTACCTTCTTTTTAACAAGGCCGAGTAGTTCTATACCTCGGTGAATCTAATCGAATCAGCCTTAGTAAAGCTAGGTGATTCATTCGGTCTTGGCAGAACCGTTAAAAATTATTTCTTCCTAAAATATGGCTCATCCGTAATGAGTTAAGTGTAAGGAGGTCATAGATGAGCTAAAAGATCATCTAAAAAGTGATGCCAAAATAACAAAACACGTGAAGAAAAATGAAAAGTTCATTCATTAAGTAAGTTTCAGCCAAGTTACAAGTAGAAGAAACAAAAATACAAAAACAACCCTCAGGAATCAGGGTTTGGGCTCAGCTTCAGGAACAGCTTCAGCGACGTTTGAAAGAGATTGACTCAGTTCACCCACTTCGAACATGGCTGAATGAGGAGCCTCGGGTTCTTCTACATCGTGGTGATGACCCTCCTCTAGACCCACAGCTCCGCTGACACCTAGAATGGTTTTGAGATCAATGTTCGAAATTTTCTTGTATTCGGCCTCGGTGGACAATCGGTCCCCAGGGTCCGAGTGTTGTAATACTTGGTTTCTAGAAAGGATAGGTCCAGCTCCGGATACTCCTGAGAAATCTTTGCTCACATTTCCTCCTCACCATACCGAAATGCGTCAGTGCAGGCTGCCTTATGCTCATTAAGAAACTGAGTGGAATTCTTATATTCCTCCATGGCCAGAGCAGCCCATCTATTAGCCTCGGCTATTTGACCTTCAAGTTCAGAGCTTCTTTGGCGGCTCGAAGACAACTCCTCTCTCAAGACTTTCAGTTGATTTTGAACTTCGAGCCCAATCTTACCCATCTGCAAACACAAAATCAATCAGAGCGATAATCAAAAGTAAAGACACAAAAAGAAGTAAGGAGACAACATACCTCCTCTTCCCGCTGAGCCATCTTTACATTTAGCTCACGAACTTTATTGAGAGCCTTCAATTTATCATCTTTATTTTTCTGAACCCTATCCTTGAGGTCATTAATTCTCGATTGCCTCTCTTGAACTTCTCATTGAGACTGTGCGAGATCGGCGGTGAGTTTAGCAATTTAATCTTGCATGCCATTTGGCTCTGCTTTCTCTTTCAGTAAGCTTCCTATTCAAACTAGCAAGTTGATCTCGCTACCGCCGATATCTGTGCGCTTCCTCATCGAGCCTCTTATTTAAACTACTTTTTTTCTCGGTGAAACTTTTCTTTAACTCACCCCACCTCTCATTAAAATGCTTCTGCAGAGCTCCCATTTCTTCAGCATGCTTGGATTTAATTTGCGACAGTTCCAAACAAGCCTTGTCGGATTGTTCACGAAATCCATGGAGCTCCTTAACTTCAGTTTCAAGCTAGGATACTCTTTCAGTAGTGGCTTGGTAGGACCTCCCAACCTTTTCAAGCTTTTCCTGAACGGGGATGCCAGGGCCCCAGAGAGTTTGTCGGATGAATTTACCCTCTCCCGAAGACCAGCAGCCTCCCTTTTGGCTTGAGCGCAGGCCCCCATAGCAAAGTTCAAGCGCCAACTTAGCGCTCTCACAATTAAAGCGTTCTGCAAGCAAAACATAAGTAAGAAAATGCAACAGAGTCAACTAGCAAAAACCTATCACCTTGACGTAATGACTTACTCGGGAGGCATAATTCATGGTGATCCTCTGCATCAACAAGGTCCTCCACTGCGGGCTCACCCGTCGAGGAACCTTTTCCCATATATAACATTGACCGCATTAAAGCGGCGGACATCTCTTCTACATTCGGATCAGATGAAAGAAAATTCACGGCTGAATGGCTGACCTGGAGGGCTTCAGACCGAGGGACTCTCATTTTCTCAACTTCTTCCATCAGAGTCTTAATCTGTGAAGCCTTAGAGACTTTGGCTCGCCCAACCTCTTTCTCTGATGTTTCAGCCGGAGAGACCTCGGTCCGTACCTCTCTTTCACCCGAGGGCTCCCCTTGATCCACGGGCATCTGCTCAGCCCCAGTGGACTCCATCAGAGCCTCAGTCTCCTCCGCATCTTCCTTAATGCCTCGGAAGAGAGTCCCCCAGCGGAAAACCCTTCCTGAACCCCAGCTGCCAATTCAATCTCCCCTCAACATCCACCAATTCTTTGTCAAGTAGCTCCTCCTGAGCTTCGACAGCGGCAATTACTTCCTTCACCTCCTCGGTCAAAGCTGGGGTTTCTCCCTGACTTGTAAAAGGCATCCTGGGGCTGCCGACCTCTGCAAGACGCGACTGTTCGCCCTCAAATGAAGAGACTACCAGGCAAATCGGCGATGTCTCTTCCGGATTATCTGACGCAACCACTATTTGGAGAGAAGAAACCTCGATGACCTTTTTCAAATTTTCCTCAACCGCTCGCTCCTCCTCCACTGTCACGTCCTCCTTCAATAAGGAAGACCCATCCTTCATCGCCGACACTCTCGTTTCTTTCTTTTTCGGCATGGAGGAGTGCTGACCAGCCCTGACCTGTTTCACCTCCTTTGAGTGCATCCCAGAAAGATGGGGTTTCTTCTCAGATCTGCGCTTTTCACCAGAGCTGGTTCCCCTTGGCGCTTGCCCAGTTCCTTCTTTATTTGACCTATGAACGCCGACCTTTCGGCTATAAACACAACAAACAATCATTTAGATTGTGATAAAATCGCCCGGATACAATGGACATAGGAAGAGGGGAGAAAGCTCACTCTGAGGGTCGAAAGAGCTAAGCCCGACAGCAAAGAGGGCATCCTCCGACAAAAGGGCATTGGCCGAGAATACTCAACCACTACGGAGGGTCACCAAATCCTTCTTCTCTTGCCCACACAGCTCTGGATGTACTTCTGGGTCCTTCACATAACTTGTCCACACCTAGGGAAAATTGGAGTCAATATTTTCCTCGATAATGAAAAATCGAGACTTCCACTCTTTTGTGGATGATGGATTATCCGATATCATCTTAAATAATTTTTGGGGCCCAATATAAGGCCACTCAGAGTCTTCTGGAAACCAAATTGTAGCAAACTCGGAACAAAGAAAGAGTCACTTACACCAACACGACTGCACATTAAGATAAACCCGATCGGAGCCACCAGGCCTTCATTACTTCTTTCACCAACGGATCGGAGGCATGCTCTTTAAGGACACCCCGCGCTCCTGTCGCATTGAAACCCTCTGCTCAATCTTCGGCGGCCATAGAGCGACGTCTTAAGGAATCTTGTACATTTGACGTATTCTATCCAGATCCTCAAGAGTTATCTCAATCATTGGACCCTTCATGTCGCCAAGGAAATGCAAACCTCAAATAAATTTGCAAGGGTTTTAAGGAACGAAATCTCTAAGAAAGAAATAAGAAAGCGCTGCAGAAAGAGCACTGCTCTAACTCTTGCTCCTTTTAAAAATCATTTCAGAGAAAAGGTACGATATCTTTAGAAGAAACCCCCCAGACGCTCAAGTTGCCGCCATAGGTGCCATAAACATAGGGATTCGCCACGTGGAATTTTCGTCACCCACAAGAAATGAGGGGTTTTTTCTATTTTATTCGTCGAGAAAAATAATGAAATGATGATGCGGCATTTATGAAACCATCATTGCACGCCCCTTTGAATCCTTTCGAATGAAGTTATCCTAGACTTTACCCCCTATATCCGAACTTACACTTCGGACTAGGAAGTGGGGGCATGTGATGAGTGGTAAAATTATCATCATGCCAACGCTTATGCACGCGATAAAAAGGTCGAGACCACTCTTAATTTTTGATCAGCCAGCTGTCATATCTAGAAAACAACAGAGCTGAACCATCCTCGGCAAGACTGAACCATCCTTGGCAAGACCAAACCATCCTCGGACCAAGCCATCCTTAGACTGAATCGTTCCGAACCATTCTCATGCCTCGGCAGGCCCAAGCTATCCTCTTATCTCGGCCGGACCGAGATATTCATATGCCTCGGCAGAGCCGAGGCATTCTATCCTTATATACTCAACGGCACCGAAATATTATATACCTCGGCCAAATCTTATGCCTCGTCTAAACCTTTTGCTTCGGCCAGACCGAGCTATTTTTATGCCTCGGCCAGACCAAGGCATTCAAATGCTTTGGCGGAGCCGAGCTATTCTTGTGCCTCAGCTAGGTCGAGGTCGAGGGGCTCCCGAACCTTTACGGAACCAAGCACGGGAGAATTCAAATTCGTGATAATTCGATAAGATTCCAGCCGCATAGGCCCTCAACGATCTCGAGTGAAAAATTATGCAAATAATATCAGAAGTGGCCTAGGGCCCATAAAATCACCGAATCTCAAAGAATCAACCAGCTCCTCTAGCCGTCGATTTTCTAACTAACCAGATACTGATGCTGCCTCATAACAAACTTGATTCGAATCTGATTCGAATCCTAATAGTTTTAGACCTCCTGAGACACGTCTAAGGAATCAGATGATCGCATATAAATATCCCTATCCTAAAGCTCCTGAAGTAACACTGACTTGAACGCTTACATTGTTACTTACTCTCATACTTTTATAAAAAACTCCATTGAAGCTCAAGCAGAGCTCTGAGCTCTCGAGAGGACATTTCTTGAGGGACTCCTCTATGAGAGCCTTCTCCTCACATCAACTTGCTGTGAATTTTCATTGACTTGGGTGTCGAAGGGTCTTCGCAGAGGGCCACCCCCGATACTCTCTGCGTGAGGACTGTCTTGCAGGTTTCGCCCGGACGAAAGATCAGTGTTGCCGCTGAAATCCATCCTCTGACTCGGGCGCGATCGATCTCCAGGAAGAGGGGGGCGGACCTGCAAAAAGAAGCTCACACGCGGAGGGACGCTGGGGGTGGTCCTCCGCGGAAGACCCTCCGACGCTCAAGTCAGTGAAGAAGAAATTGACGATCAACCAGACAGTGAGGAGATGGATCTCTCTGGAAGACCTCTTCGGGGGCGGCCAATCGGAGGCTCCAAAGGGCAGGAGCGCCGACGAGCTACCGGCGAGTAGGAGAGTGAGAGTGGGGGATGTAAGTGCGCAAGTGTGCGTACAGAGTTGCGTACCTAAGGAAATCTGTGATTATGATATTTATAGACTGCCACCTGGACGTGAGTGCCTTCTGGAAGGTTCGGAGGTTGTTATGATACGGAGACGGACAGAATCAGGCCGTTGTGGGGCCGTTAGGGTCCGTACCCTGTTTGTTTTGGTATCGACGGCTGGGAGAGCTCCTTGGTGTCTCGAGATCGGGCTGAGTAAGCCTGGGGCGGTTACGATAGGCTTTAGGCCATGTTTCGATATGATTCTTTGTCTAGGATGCCGCTCAGGTAGGTTTGGGCTCTCCCGCGTCAAGTTCCATGGAGGTAGATGTTAGGTTGTGGATCGCTCGAAGGGGCCGAGCTACGGAAGCCCGGAGGGGGCCGAGCTACGGAAGCCCGGAGGGGGCCGAGCTACGGAAGCCCGGAGGAGGCCGACCTACGAAAGCCCAGAGGAGGCCGAGCTACGGAAGCCCGGAGGAGGCCGAGCTACGGAAGCCCGGAGAAGGCCGAGCTACGGAAGCCCGGAGGAGGCGAAGGGAGGAGGCCGAGCTACGGAGGCCCGGAGAAGGCCGAGCTACGGAAGCCCGGAGGAGGCGAAGGGAGGAGGTCAGCCTTAGCCGCCTCGCACGGATATTGATGCAATGATGATTTTACCCCCCAACACATGCCCTCCACTCCCTAGTTCGAAGCGTAGGTTCGGGCGTAGGGAGTACGAGTTCGAATGGCGCATCTTGGATGGGACGTCTTGGTTTAACTGGCTTGCGCAATGATGCCTTAATTAATGCGACAAGGTCATCTCAGCCTTCGGGGCTAAGGCTCCTCCGCGAGCGACGGTTAGGATTGCGCCACGCTTCGAATCCCGATCGATCGGGTGGTTGTTGAGGCAATTTCGGATGCCTGGGACGAGGCGCCCCACCTCTTCAGGGTGGCTTCCTTGGCGGAGAAGCGAAGTGACGGCCGCATGGTGTATATATATGCATATATTGTGCATGTGCGCTTGGCATTTTCTCGTTTTATTTTCAAAAAGGGTTTCTGGTCTTTTATCTTCTTCGACGCTCATTGCTTCGTTTGGTACCTCTTTCAATGGCGATGAGCCCAGACGATGTGGCCTCCGAGATCGTTGCTGAGGACTTGGGGAGGATTCACCAACGGTATGGCTTGCCCTTGGACCTCATCTTACGGGCACCGAAACCCGAAGATAGGGTTACCCGAGATTTAGAGTCCGGGTCTTCATCTATGAAGACAGTTTGAAGGCGGGTCTTCATTTTCCTCTCCATCCCCTGGTGAAGGAGATCATGACCCACTACAACATCAGCCCGTCAATGGTGGCTCCGAACAGTTGGCAGAATGTCATTGGGTTCATCTCGATGTGTCACCAGATTCGGATCGTTGCCACCTTCCCCTTTTTCGCGCTTGCTACCACCTGATTCCCAGGAGAAGATCGGAGTGGCCGTACATCGGGCCCCGGAAATCCTTCAACGTAATCGCGGATAAGCCCTCTTCCATCAAGGGGTGGAAGAGTCGGTTTGTCATCGCGGAGGGGAACATCGGCTCCGACTTCCCTCGAGATGGGGGGATGTTGTAAGGGATGCGGAGATGCATCCGGCCTTGTCGATGCAGGAAGAGGAGGACTTGGACGTCCTCCGCAACGGGCAGGTGTTTTCGGCTAATGACCTGCTATCGAAGGGGGCCCTTTTCGCAGCTGGGCTCAGCCCCTTGGACCCGCAAGGTGAGTCTCTTTCGTGTCGTGTATCTTTTTCGATTAGTGCTTGATTCTGAGTATGTATGCTTTGATGTGGCAGCCGCAAGGTCGGCATTGTCGAGCCTCTCCAAGAGGAAGAGAGGGAAGCGTCCCGGGGAAAGGTAGCGGCGCGGACAGCGGCCGGCCCGCAAAAAGGGCTCATGTTTTCGCGAGGAGTCCGCCGGATGCCGGGGCAGTTATGGCAGAAGCGCCGGGGGCGAAGGAGAGCCCGGGGACGGCGGTTATGGCCTCCGACCCTCTCATGTTGGAGATATCGGACAGCTCAGATGAGGCTCCGATGGCTCATCCGACCGTGTCCCCCCTGAAAGAGGAAACGCGGCGGATTTAGAAGAGGGGACTGCTGCTGAGGAGGTTGCCATCCTCGTAGGATCGCCGCCGGCTCCTGCAGGAGACGAAGAAGTAGCGGCCGCAGCCGGGGAGGACCAGGGGGAACTTTCTTTCGGCCTCTCTGCAGGGGAACACGGTAGCAGTGAGGCAGGTCAGACTGAGGCTTCGGGGGAGCCTGCGGAGGAGACGCAAGTGGTGGAACAGGCCGGGATCTCGGAGGGTCCGCGGTGGAGACACAAATGGTGGTCATCAAGGAAGGGGCGTCGAAGGAGGGGACGCAGCAAGGTGGGAGCCCCGTGTTGGGAGCTTCTTCGAGAAAGGTTTTGGGGAGGCTGGCGCTTGGGCTGGCTGAAATATCTGAAGGAACCCAAGCCAGGGCCTTGACGGAGGAGGCTGGGAAATTGAAGGCCTCTCAGGCGGAGGCCGCCCAGGCTGGTCCTTCAGGGGGGTTGGCTCATTCGGCAGCTCGGACGCTAGTATCGAGGAGGCATTCTCTGCCATGATAAGGTCGGCCCTGTATCCGGGTGCGGATCCCTCGGCGGACAAGTTCGCCGACCTGGGGTTGGTCGATGCTGCATTCGGGCAGCAAGCGTGGCAGAAAGTATCCACCTTCTTCCTGACATTGACAACACAACCTTGATGAGGATGACCCGGGCTTACGCCTCGCGGGTGAATTACTCTTCTTGTATGATAGATATTTCTCGATCGACTCCATCGTGGGCTCTTATTCAATTTTTGCCTTTGCAGAGTGTTTTGCTTTCCCGGGCGATTTGCTGGCGCTTGAGTTTGGCGACGGGGGCCAGTGTCCAGGCCCGGAGGGAGAATGTCGAGCTCCAGTCGCGGCTGAAGGTGTCTGAGCAGTTCGAAGAGCTCATGGACACGATGGATAGGAACTTGAAGGGGGCAAGGGCGGCACATCAGGCCGCCGTGGACGAGGTGTCCAAGCATAAGCGCAGGGTGGAGGAGTTAGAGGAACTCCTGGCGAAGAACGACAATGCGTGCTTGGAGCTGGCCAGAATTGAGTCAAAACACTCTGCGGAGGTGGCGGCGATGCGGCGGGAACACGGCGAGAGTATGAGCCGGCTGGGAAGAGAGGCCGACGATGAAAGAAGACGTTTGGGAAGGATGCTCGGCGAAATGGAGGAGCGACTGAAGCGCCGCGATAGCGAGATTGCCCATTTAAAAGAGGGCGCTAAGTGGGACCAGGGAACCATAGCTCGGGTGAGCGATGAATTATCCCAAGCCCGGAGGGATATCGAGGCCAGACAGCTGAAGATCAGCGCTCTGCAGGAGAGGGTCGAGCTGGTACGGGCTGACAGGTCGAGAGCCAGGAGCGAGGCAGAAGAGATGGCCAAAGGTTGGCCGAGCGAGAGGGGGAGGTACGCTCTTATTTTCCCCTTTTGTTTTTACTACTGGGTTCTCGCAGTGCCGATTTGATTTTGGATTTTTCGGATGGCGAAGATGGAGTCGGAGGTTCGGGCTCTTCAAGGTGAGCTTGTGTCCGCTCGCAGTAGGAGTTCGGAGCTCGAGACGCGGGTTAGCGAGCTCGAGGAGCAAAACGTCGTCCTGAAGGCCCAGGTGATCGAGGCTGAGAAGCAGACAGCGGAGGCCAAGACGCAGCATGCCATACTCAGAGGGAGGCAAGACGCTATCAGCGTTGACGCCTTCCTTCATGGGAAGGAGGAGTGCAAACAGCAAATTCTTAACGAGCACCCGGAATGGGACCTTTCCTTCCTGAGTGCTGAGATTCCGAAGACGGCGAGTCCGAAGAAGAAGACGAAGATGAATATGTCGATGTTTCTGACGCCGAGCCTGGCGGCGCCCCTGGTCCCAGCGAAGCCGTAGCCTCCGAGGGACGGTCGCAAACTGCACAGAGGGGGCGAAAATATTGAGAAGGGCGAATCTAGCCGTGCTCCTGCAGATGTGACTGAGGGTATTCCCAAAGCTGGTGGGGTTCCTGGTTCTTAGGAGCTGCTCTTGTATCTCGCCCTTTTAGGCATTTGTTCGACGTTTTGTAGCAAAGGAATTTCCTATTTTTTATCTGAGTGTTTTTCTTGCGTGACTTCGCTGTTGCTTAGCCTTGCCTCAATGGTAAGTGGCCCATGGCTCGCTGATACCCTTGGGCCATCTTTAATTCGAGACTAGGAAAGTGTATTGGCTCGGGCCGATAGGCGAAATAGGTCGGTTTCGACCGACAGATAAAAATAGGTCGGTTGGTCCGACGAACAAAGTGGGTCGGCTAGGGCCGACAGACGAAATAGGTCGGCTGGGGCCGATGGATAAAATAGATCGGCTGGGGCTGACAGATAAAATAGGTCGGCTGGGGCCGACAGATAAAATAGGTCGGCCGGGGCCGACAGATAAAATAGGTCGGCCGGGGCCGACATATAAAATAGGTCGGCCGGGGCCGACAGATGCGGCCGGGCCGACAGATGAAATAGGTCGGCTGGGGCCGACAGACAAAATAGGTCGTCGCGCTTCCTGCCATCCTGCCAGCGCCCTGCTGTCCCGCAGGCAATTCGGTTTTTACTTTACTAGAAACGGTGATACGGCACAGTGGGGGGCATAAAGCTGCATCAGAGCTTTCCGGAAGGTGCTCTTTTCCCATGCAGGCTACCTCGTTGCGGCGCGCACGCAACCGTCCACTATTGGACAGTACTTTTTCAAAGGACGATTTTCTGAGCCGCCAGTTTTTCGAAGCATCAGTGGCGATTTCCTGCATTTAATGACTGTGATTCGGGATCAGGAGGGGATCTTCGTACACGTCCTGGTTCAGGCGGTGGGTTTGGCGCGCAGTGGGGCGCCAATCTTGAGAGACCACGTGGAGGTACTGCTTGGAAGTTTAAATCTCGGGACTCGCAGTCTGGGTAGCTTTTCCCGGTCCATTTCTGCCTATAAAAAGGAAAAGGGGGGTCTCATCTGGTTATCCCCAAAGCTTCTTTCTCGTTAGAGCTTCCATCATGCTCATTTCTCTGTTGTTGCAAGTGAGAGGATCAGGCCTAGGCTCCTTGCCGCCGGATAGCTGGGGCGACCGGGGAGCAGCTGAGGATGGCTCGTCCTTAGGGGATGAGTCCCGGAGATCACATGGAGAGCGCACATGGGGGCGCAGAGATCACACGGGGAGCGCACAATAACTCTTCCCGTGTGACCTTTGCGGCCGGTTCGGGGGGCTTACGGTAGGAAGTGCACGACACCCCCATGCACGCACAGACTCTCCCTTTTTCCTGGCTTGGGTTCCTCTCTTCCTGAGGGGAATCCTTGCCACGGGAGGGAAAATATGGGAGCAACCGGGGTCGAATGGTCCCCGGTTCCCTTGGCTGGGCGACGACCCGCGATCCAGCACCCCCTCCTAGGGGAGCAGGCCGGATTGTCCGATCCTCAGAATCAGCATCCGCGGGCCATGCCTCCTTTGGATCTTTTAATTCATCCAGACTGATTTCGTGGTTTGCCTGATTTGTCGATCCGGCCGTCGGAACATCGCAGTCGCCTAGGTCTGCTTTGGAGCAGTTGCCGAGTTTTGTATTTGCTTTATTTTATGCATTTCAATGTTCTTGTAACGCCTGTGAGGCATTTGTAATTGATCTTGATCGGCAATAAAGAGAGTTATGTTCTGTTTTTCACCTCTATCTTTTCTTGTGCCGAGCTTGTAGTTATTGTTGTTTGTTCGTCCTTAGACGAGGATCCCACGCCCGAACTAATCGAGGTTCGTATTCGGCGATTCGTAGATCATTCGGGGAAACACGCCCTTACTCTGGTCGGAACTTGGTGTTTTTGCGCTTCGCTTTTCCTAGAGCCCGATTTATCGTAGGTCGGTCTTGGCCGAAGCTCAGGGAATTCGCACCCCTTCTCGTCATGGTTCAAGGAACCAGTCACTCGGATAGTCGAGTTTCGGGGAACATTTTACTTGGCCCTGCCAAGGTTCGAAGAATTTTGTAGCTCGGCCCTGCCGAGGTTCGGAGAATTTTGTAGCTCGGCCCTGCCGAGGTTCGGAGAATTGGTAGCTCGGCCCTGCCGAGGTTCGGAGAACATTTTACTTGGCCCTGCCAAGGTTCGAGAATTGGTAGCTCGGCCCTGCCGAGGTTCGGAGAATTGGCCCTGCCAAGGTTCGGAGAATTGGCTCGGCCCTGCCGAGGTTCGGAGAACATTTTACTTGGCCCTTCTCAGGGTTCTTGGCCCTGCCAAGGTTCGGAGAATTGGTCTCGGCCCTGCCGAGGTTCGGAGGCCCTGCCAAGGTTCGGAATTGGTAGCTCGGCCCTGCCGAGGTTCGGAGATTTTGTAGCTCGGAGGGAGCGATTCAGCCGCCGTTGCAGGCCACAGCGTTAGGTCCACGTGGCGCTTGATAAAGGGGGCGCCCGAGCGGAACGGGCGGCGTATTGTCACGCTTTTATTGGCGATGCTGCTCTTTCCGAGGGGGCAAGTTATCGGCCGAGCGACGGACTTCCACGTTTTCCGAGGAAGAGGGGCGTATTAAGCAGCCTGGGGAAGCGCGAATGCGTTTAATGTGTGGGGCGACAGATCGGAAAATGTTCGCCTGGGGAACCCCGAACAATCTGCTCGCGCTTATCGATCTTACTCGGGATAGGGCGCGACTCTTCGGATTCCTCACGCATTAGAATGGTGACACGTGGCAAACTCTCATGGGTCGGCGTTTGCGGCGCGGCCGATCGGGATACCTGCCTGGCGGGTATAAATATGACCGAGGGGGATTGGTTTCGGCCATCCCTCGGTTGAGCTCCGAAAAGGAATGGCCTCTCCAGCGCGATCGTCAAGTGACTCGCATTCCTCACTTAGCAGCCTGCCGCACTCGGAGGGGAGGCGCACCTCCGTAACTGTCGACGGGCTGAGCCTCGCGTCGGCTTCGCGAGCAATGAGCAGCTTGCGAGGACTGCCGAAGAATTCTTGGACGTTTCTGTCAGGGAGGCGGAGCCTCACGCCGGTTGATAGACCGGCAGGGGGAGGAGATAGCGTCCCTGCGTCAGCAGGTGGCTGACCTGACGGGACGCCTGGAGGAGTTACTGGCCTCTGGGGTGACTGACTCCAGGGCCTCTGCCCGTTCTTGTTTTTGCTTTTTGCAGTCTCTTTGTAGCTCTCTTTATGAATGAAAGTTGGGTCCCACTTTTTTGAAGTCCTCTCTTAAGAGTTTATGGCCTTCACTCGTGTAATGAATCAGGGGTTGGCGCGCCCCGTCGTTTTTTGCGCGCTGATGTAGGCTCTTTGAACGACGGGCTATAGGGGCGTTACCCAAAAGATTTCCAGTGGCAGAGAGGGAAATCGTCTAACTCTGCCTGGGGCCTTTGGCCGACTACGTGGGGCTCGATGGCCTCGAGAGTGGGTTTGCCAATGGTGGCTTCTTCTTGCGCGTCGACGGTTTTTTACTCAACGCGCTCGTTTTTAAACCTGGCGAAGTCCTTCGGGGACTATTTGGGGGCCGTTCGGCTTTGGTCGAGGCTCGTAGGTTTAGACTTTTTTGCTGGGGTTTTAGCCCGAATGATTTTTACCTGGCCTTGCCATGGCTCGGGGGATTCATCGCTCGGCCCTGCCGAGGTTCGGAGAAATATTTTACTTGGCCCTGCCAAGGTTCGGAGATTTAGGTTCGGAGAAATTTTTACTTGGCCCTGCCAAGGTTCGGAGATTGTTGCTCGGCCCTGCCGAGGTTCGGAGAAATATTTTTTGGCCCTGCCAAGGTTCGGAGATTTGTTGCTCGGCCCTGCCGAGGTTCGGAGAGAAATATTTTACTTGGCCCTGCCAAGGTTCGGAGATTTGTTGCTCGGCCCTGCCGAGGTTCGGAGAAATATTTTACTTGGCCCTGCCAAGGTTCGGAGATTGTTGCTCGGCCCTGCCGAGGTTCGGAGAAATATTTTACTTGGCCCTGCCAAGGTTCGGAGATTCCTGTTCAAACAGACAGCTCGGTTGTGCCGAGGATTGGTAAGCAGTATCTGTCTCTTTTTGCAATTTATAGCCATATAGTGCATAATGACTCACGCAACAAGTTTTGAGAAACAGCTAAGCAGGAATATGCAATGAGGTATATGGGGATTGTTTGGAGAGGACATACCCTATTGATAATATTTACGAAGGTTGTCCGCGTTCCAAGTTCGGGGAATGGACTTCCCATCCAGATCCTGCAGCTTATAGGTTCCTGGTCCAATAATCTCTGTTATTTGATATGGGCCCTCCCAGTTTGGCGCCAGTTTGCCTTGCTCCAGCGGTTTGGATACAGAAGCTTTCCGGAGGACAAGGTCGCCGGGTAGGAAGGCTTTCCCTTTGACCCGGGAGGCATGGTACCGAGCCACCCTCTGTTGATAAGCAGCCGTCCTGATTCGGGCCTTTTCTCTGACCTCCTCTATCAGGTCGAGGTTGGTGCGGAGTTGTTCGTTGCTTGCTTCCTCTGAGTAGCTCTCCACCCGCAATGATGGGAGGCCTATTTCCACAGGGATGACAGCCTCTGTGCCAAAAGCCATTCGGAATGGAGTCTCGCCGGTCGGGATTCTCGGGGTAGTTCGGTAGGCCCACAAGACATGATGTAGCTCGTCGCCCATCTGCCTCGGGCTCTGGAGAGGCGAGCTTTAATTCCCTGGAGGAGGGTCCTGTTGGTTACCTCGGCCGCTCCGTTGGCTTGTGGGTGCCCGACCGAGGTAAGGTGGTGGCGGATTCCATGCTCCTCGCAGAACTGACGAAATTTGGAGTTGTCGAACTGCTTGCCATTATCGGTGATTATAGTGTGGGGTAGGCCGAATCGGCAGATGACGGATCTCCACACAAAGTCTCGGGCCCGTGCCTCGGTGATTTGCGCGACTGCTTCCGCTTCGACCCATTTGGTGAAGTAGTCAATGGCGACAAATAAGAACTTCCGCTGTCCCGTCGCAAGCGGGAATGGACCAAGGATGTCCATCCCCCACTTGGCAAAGGGCCAAGCGGAGGATATAGAGACTAGCTCGGCGGAAGGGAGTCTTTGGATGTTTGCGTGTCTCTGGCAGGAGTCACAGGCTCGGACTAAATCGTCCGCGTCTCTTTGCATGGTCGGCCAGTAGTAGCCCTGTCGCAGTACCTTGTGACATAGGGATCGGCTTCCCAGATGGTTGCCGCAAATCCCTTCATGCACCTCACGCAGAGCGTAATCCGCTTCGGATGGGCGAAGGCATCTAAGCAGCGGCATGGAGAAAGACCGCTTGTAAAGTTGGTTGTCAATTACTACATAATGGGTGGCCTGCAGCCTCAGCTTCCTAGCCTCTCTTCGGTCGGGCGGAAGCGACCCTTCTTTGAGGTATCTGAGGATAGGGTCGAACCAGGATGGTTCGGCTTCGACTTGCATCACTCGGTCGGCTTCCATGATGCTCGGCTTTTCCAGGGTCTCCAGGTGGAATTTTTGCTCGGCATCCATTGATTCCGTGGTTGCCAGTCGGGAGAGTAGGTCGGCACGGGCATTCTCGGATCTGGGGATCTGAATAATTTCAAATTCAGAAAAATGAGGAAGCAAGTTACGCACCTCCTGGAGATACCGAATCATATTTGGCTCCCGAGCTTCAAACTCTCCCCGAACATGGCCGCCACCAACTGAGAGTCGGTGAAGGCGCTGAGCTTTTCCACCTTAAGGTTGCGGGCGATCCGGAGACCGGCCAGCAGGGCTTCATACTCGGCCTCGTTGTTGGAAGCCGGGAAGGAGAATCGGACGCCATACTCAAAGGCCATCCCCTCAGGACTGGTGAGAACTAGACCTGCGCCGGAGTAATGTGCATTGGACGACCCGTCGACGTGGAGGAGCCACCGGGCTCCAGACTTTGGCTCTTCCAGAGAGTCTGGGGTAGAACCGTCCTCCGGGATGGTGCACTCGAGGAGGAAGTCGGCTAGCACTTGAGCTTTGATGGCTGGGCGAGGCTGGAAGTGTATGTCATGCTCGCTTAATTCGACGGCCCATTTGGCCATCCTCCCCGACGTCTCGGACGATGGATCACCGCCCTGATAGGTTGGTCAGTCAGGACTGTCACGGAATGTGCTTGGAAATACGGTCGCAGCTTTCGGACTGAGGTGACTAAGGCCAACACCATTTTTCAATCCTGCTGTACCTCGTCTCCGCGTCACGGAGCAGCCTGCTCACATAGTAGATCGGTTTCTGGACCTTGCCTTCTTCTTTGACTAGCACCGAACAAACCGCGCTCTCCGAAACAGCCAGGTACAAGAATAGGGTCTCTCCTGGGGTTGGACTACTGAGAAGTGGAGGCGAGCCGAGGTACTTCTTGAGCTCTTGAAATGATTTCTGGCACTCGGGAGTCCACTGGAAGTTTTTGGCCGATCGGAGAGTTTTGAAGAAGGGGAGGCATCTCTCGGCCGACCGCGCCACAAAGCGGTTAAGGGCCGCTATCCTCCCGGTTAGGCGCTGGACCTCTTTAATTGATGCTGGGGGCGTCATTTGTTGGAGGGCCTGAATCTTCTGGGGGTTAGCTTCGATACCTCGCTGGGAGACCATGAAGCCGAGGAACTTTCCCGAGTTGACGCCGAAGGCGCATTTGGTTGGGTTGAGTTTCATCCCATATTTGCGCAACGTTGCAAAGCTCTCCGAGAGATCCTCGACATGCTGTGATGCCTCCTTGCTTTTGACCAGCATGTCGTCTACATATACCTCCATGTTCCGGCCGATTTGCTCCTTGAACACCTTGTTGACCAGCCGCTGGTAGGTCGCTCCTGCATTTTTAAGACCGAAAGGCATAACTCGGTAACAGTAGGTACCTCGGTCGGTTATGAAGGCGGTCTTTTCTTCATCTTCAGGGGCCATTCGGATCTGATTATAGCCGGAATAGGCGTCCATGAATGATAGCATTTGGTGGCCTGAGGTGGCATCCACGAGCTGATCGATCCGAGGGAGGGGGAAGCTGTCCTTTGGGCAGGCCTTGTTGAGGTCGGTGAAGTCGATGCAGATCCTCCACTTGCCGTTCGACTTTTTCACCATGACGACATTTGATAGCCAATTCGGGTAATTCACTTCCCGAACGAAGTTGGCCTTTATGAGTTTGTCGACCTCTTCTTCAATGGCTTTTTGTCGCTCTGGGGCGAAGCTTCTTTTCTTCTGCTTGACAGGCCTGTGCCTCTCGTCCACATTGAGATGGTGGACGAGAACCTCGGGGTCGATTCCCGGCATGTCGGAGGCGGTCCAGGCGAAGATATCGGCATTGCTCTGGAGGAACTTGATCAATCTGTGCCGAGGCTCTCCTTTGAGTAACGACCCGATCCTTATGGTTCGGTCGGGCCGAGCTTCGTCCAATGGTACTTCCTCCAATTCTTCTGCCGGTTCTCCCCGCTGTTCGGCGAAGTCTTCACGAGCGTCTAGCCCGTCAACTTCGGGCATTCTAGACTGAAGGCTCGTAACGAAACATTGCCGAGCCATGGCTTGACTTCCCCGAACCACACCAACTCCTTGCTCGGTGGGAACTTCATAGATAGATGCGGGATGGAGACTACTGCCTTGAGAGACATTAAACCCGGCCTGCCGAATATGGCGTTATATGGGGACCTGAGGTCGGTTACCAAGAAATCTGTCTGAACAATGGCTACAAGGGGCCAGGTTCCCGCGCGGACCGTTAGGGTGACGATTCCTTCTGGGACGATGACGTCGCCGGTGAATCCCATCAGGCGGAATCCACGGCTCGAAGGTTTTCCATGAGCAATTTCATCCTGGCAAACACACCGAGGTACAAAACGTTTACCGAACTTCCACTATCGACGAGGATTCGGCTTACATCATAATTGTTCAAGTTAAGGGATACAACAAGTGCGTCATCGTGGGGGAGCTGTATCCCAAGAAGATCATCATCAGAAAAGGAAAGTTCGCCCGTGCGCGCCTTCTTTGGCACCGGCGCATCACCGTTGCCCCTGGAGCTCGATCCGCCGGCCTCCTCAATCATGTTGATACGGCCAACCACAGGCGGATTTGGTGGGGGAGGAAGCTGTGGGAGCTCGGGCTGGCGATCACCTCCCTTTGCTGCGCTCGGGTGCCCTCCTAAACTGATCTAGCCGTCCCCGCCGGATCAACCTCTCTATTTCATTTTTCAGCTGCCAGCATTCTTCGGTGTCGTGACCATGCTCCCTATGGTAGCGGCAGTACTTGGCGGGATCTCTTCGGGTCGGGTTCCCTCGGAGAGGTACTGGCGGGGAAGTTGGCGCTCTATCTCCATGAGGATCTGTGCCCGGGGCACAGTCAGCGGAGTATAGCGATCGAATCGCCTGGGAGGACTCCGGGAGCGATTCCTTGGCGGCAGTGGAGGGACTCTTGGGCGGCGGGGCGGACTTGGCCGACGGACAGGGCGGTGTCTGTCGGGAACTTTGGGCTCTTGCTTCTTTCTTGCTTGCTCAGCGCGGGCCACCCTCCACGACTCCTCGACCCTAGCATATTTGTCCGCAAGGGCCATCATATCAGATAGACATGGGGGGTAGCTGACCTCCATTGCCAGATAGAAGTCGCTCTCCTTTGAAACTCCCCCCGCCAGGGCGGACATAGCCACCTCATGATTAAGGTGGTCCACCTCCAACATGGCCTTGTTGAAACGGCCAAGGTAGTTCCTCAAGGACTCCCCCTCTCTCTGCTTGACTTCGGAGAGGGAGTCGGATCTTCGTCGATGACGGCGGCTGCTGACGAACTGGCCAATAAAAAGGTGGCTCAGCTCGTCGAATGAATCAATGGAACCCGGTTTCAAGGCGTTGAACCAGGTTCGGCGGATCCTCTGAGGGTGGATGGGAAGGCTCGGCAGAGGATCGCATCAGATGCTCCGTGGAACATCATTATTGACCGGAAGCTACTGAGATGGTCGTCCGGATCAGTGGAGCCGTGATAGGGCTCGACGGTTGGCAGCTTAACGTGGGAGGGAATCACTTCCTCCATGATTCCCTTAGAGAAAGGGATGCCCTGCTCTGCTTTGGGCTGGGGCAGATGGGTCTGCTTGGCGGCGTCCAGCTCCTGACGCATCTCTTGGATCTGACGGCGGATCTCCTCCTCACCGGCTAGAGGAGGGGCTGGGCGCGAGAACCGCAAGGATGGCATCGAATCATGGTGAGACGTCACCGGAGAGAGGGAGCGGGCTCGCCGAGATCTGGGAGGATCCCTATCATAACCAGTTCGAGGGACCGGTTTGTCCCCCCTGGGGCGATGTGGGGGATCCGCTGATTCGTGCGGATCAGAGGAGGAGGTTGCCGGCGAGGAAGAAATCGCCGCTTCCTTCTGAGGATGCGAGGCAGGAGGAGCCGCAAGGCGCTCCTGTACCAGATGGGTAAGGGCCTGGACTTGCTGGACCAGTGTAGCGAATTGGTCCTGGGTCACCAAAATGGCAGGCGGCGACGGAGTCTCGACAGGTGGGGGTTGTGGCGCCGTGGCGCCAGTCGGATCAGGCCTCTGGGAGGCGACCTGATCTGGGCATCAGAGGTTGCTCTCTTCCGGTTGGCCATCAGAGAGGTTCTTCTCCGGATCGGGATCCTTGTCTCCTTTCTTCAAGTTTTAACGGGACTTGAGACCCTTCCTCTAGCGCCAATCTGTTGCCGCTAAAATCCGTCCTCCGACTCGGGCGCGGTCGATCTCCAGGAAGAGGGGGCGGACCTGCAAAAAGAAGCCCACATGCGGAGGGACGCTGGGGGTGGTCCTCCGTGGAAGACCCTCCGACGCTCAAGTCAGTGGAGAAGAAATCGGCGATCAACCAGACAGTGAGGAGATGGATCTCTCCGGGAGACCTCTCCGGGGGCGGCCAATCGGAGGCTCCAAAGGGCAGGAGCGCCGACGAGCTACCGGCGAGAGCAGGAGAGTGAGAGTGGGGGATGTAAGTGCGCAAGTGTGCGTACAGAGTTGCGTACCTGAGGAAATCTGCGATTATGATATTTATAGACTGCCACCTGGACGTGAGCGCCTTCTGGAAGGTCCGGAGGTTGTTATGATACGGAGACGGACAGAATCAGGCCGTTGTGGGGCCGTTAGGGTCCGTACCCTGTTTGTTTTGGTATCGACGGCTGGGAGAGCTCCTTGGTGTCTCGAGATCGGGCTGAGTAGGCCTGGGGCGGTTACGATAGGCTTTAGGCCACGTTCCGATATGATTCTTTGTCTAGGATGTCGCTCAGGTAGGTTCGGGCTCTCCCGCGTCAAGTTCCGCGGAGGTAGATGTTAGGTTGTGGATCGCTCGAAGGGGCCGAGCTACGGAAGCCCGGAGGGGCCGAGCTACGGAAGCCCGGAGGAGGACGAGCTACGGAAGCCCGGAGGGGGCCGAGCTATGGAAGCCCGGAGGAGGCCGAGCTACGGAAGCCCGGAGAAGGCCGAGCTACGGAAGCCCGGAGGAGGCGAAGGGAGGAGGCCGAGCTACGGAAGCCCGGAGAAGGCCGAGCTACGGAAGTCCGGAGGAGGCGAAGGGAGGAGGTCAGCCTTAGCCGCCTCGCACGGATATTAATGCAATAACGATTTTATCCCCCAACAATCAGCATTCAGATCTGGAGTTGAACTGCACCCGAGTTAAAAAGTGAATTTTCACAGCAATAGGTTTGATGACGACCAATCCCAACTTATTCAGAACCGCACCACGCCACCCCCGCACCCCCCCAATACATGTTTACATACTCTTTGCTCGGCCTCTTCTCCTCCTCCCTGTCCTCCATCACCTTCCGTCGTAAACTCCCCTGGATCGCCTCGTGTTTTGAGGACTTTCGCGTCACAGCTTTGCATCCTTACTCCCCTCAGGCATCATTTGGTCGTGTTCTCATTATGCCTTATTCCTTTGATGCCTCTGGATGGAAGTCCGTGCGTGCTGCTGTTCCGTTGCTTTAACTGGATCCTTCACAAAGTCATCCAATACCAACTCGATCGGTTGTTCGCGTTGCTGAGTGCCGTCGATGGTCATGTTCACCATGTTGTTGGAAAAGTTCAAGTGCAAAAAAAGTTCAAATAAATAAGTATAATTTATGATACGAACGGGTTTAGATACTTAAGTAAGTCTGAGTCCAATTTCACCTGAATCGGTCGTACTCTCCTGGATTTAGGTTCACGATCGATGCTCTTCTTCGGTGGATGGGTAGTCCGGTTCAGGTAAAGCTGAATTAATTCGTTATGGCTAATTAATTTTGTCGCTCCAACCAAAAGGGCTAATAAATTCAATATAAATCTGACAACCTGTATTAAGAATTTATATAAAAAAATATTAAGAATTTTTTTAATTAAAACTTTTGTAATAATATATATTTCCTTCTTCCTTCCATCAAAACTCCCTCATCATATAACATTCATTATAAATTATTCATTCACTTCACTTTAATTGTCAGCAAGGATTTATTGCTCGTTTTGAATTAATTATTATAGTTACAATATATAGTTCACTACCATTACAAACATCACATAATTGATATATATCAAAAGGTGCTTACTAAAATTCAAAAGTACGTAGGCGACCTGCAACCAAACCCGTGATTCTGCAGATTCCTCATGTTTTTTTTTTTTCAAAGAAAATAACGTACCCTACCATTGCATTAAGGTCCTAGTCCTTCTCTCAAAATTAAAAAATTAAAAATAGAAACCTCTCTCAAGTTTTAATTACTTACTCGTGTAATTACTTACTTCTCTTGTTTGCATCCTTACTCGTGTTCTCACCATGCGCCGTCCTCACCATCGAAGTCCATGCATGCACGTTGATTTTTCGTTGTTTTAATTTGCATATCCTTCGCAAAACACAGCATCAAGTTCGCTCATCCACCAACTTATTGTTAGTGCTTTCGATCTTCTTCTCTCTTTTTTTCTGGTTTTTTTGGGTCAACGCTGTATGGTCGTTCATGTTGCCTTTTCTGCTGCCACCGATTGCTGGCGCCGGTCATCCTCACGATGTCATGGAAAAAGTTTGTGTAATTTTAAACAAGAAAAAAAAAGTCCCAAAGGCAGGGGAAATTATGGCGTTCGGAATTGCAAGCTCGGGCAGTAAATCGAGAAAAATAAATGGTATATTTAATAAGGCGAATGGGCTGAGGAACTTTTGCTTCTTTGTAATACCCCAGCCTATTTTCTAACACAATTAGTCTTATACTCTTTATTGATGCCGAGTTATTTTCCTTGAACGCCAGAAAAATAGAGATTCTTCTTGCTAGACTCCTACAAGAAAAGTCTCCGAAGATCGGATGTTCCGGTGGGGATCCTCCGACGCTCAAGTCAGTCACTCGAGAACAGACAAGAGTTAGCTAGCAGAAGAAAGCTAGAGAATTAGGGTTTAAGATTCTTCCCTCATTGTAAGTGTGAGCTTTTATACCTGTTCCAAGATCTCCCTCCCTCATGCTTCCAGAAGATTCATGATTTCAAGATACTGTTATCTGATAATAGACAAAAAGGCAAGATTGATAGTGATGAATCGTGGGCATGTCAAAGGTGTCCTGCCTCATTCGTCACCTGCCAATACGTATTATGCGTGTCGGATGGCTATGGTTGCACCATACGCGCGCCGTTATGAGGTATGGCCATAGGCAGCCGCGGGCGAGCTATGGATCGTACTCCATAATGGGACATGGCCATACGTGGTTGCAGGCAAGTGGTGGACCACATGTCGTAACGGGGTATGGCATGCACTGTTACGAGTGTGTGGTGGGTCATACGTCTTAATGGGGTATGGCGATGTACTGTAGCAGGCGAGTATTGGACCACGTGAGCGTGCCAAGTGCTCGTAGCTATAAGCTACTGGTCCCGAGGGCCAGACCATGGTGGAAGCTCAAGGCCGAGGCTGAAAAGCTCAAGGCTGAAGGCGGCTGAAGCGGTCCTCGGAGGTTGAATGGTGCCTCGGAGGCCGAAGCAGGCCTCAGAGGTTGAATGATGCATCGGAGGCCGAAGCAAAACGCCGTCAGTCTCCTTTGCCGTTAACCCTGATGATGCTGGATCAGCCATATCAGATGCCCCCTCACCCCTGAGACGGAGCTGGTCCACCTTGGCAAGCGAAAGGGGTGTCACCTCCCTAGTGGCTGATCTTCGTCCGCTGCCAACTGCTTCCGACATGTCTCTGGATGCTGCGATAACTTAACGAGGGCGACTTGGGGGATGTGAAGGGGCAGTCGCTACTGTCCGTCTGATCTGCCATGATCGCCCTCGAGGCGGGGTTGTCTTTTGAAATTCGTGAAAAATGGCCGCCATCATTGCCATCATGGCGCTGACATCAGTGGTGTCCCATCATTGGCTGGAGGCGGTTTGTTCCACGCACCGGATGCTTGCCGAGGCACCCAGCCTATAGCGGGAGTCCGCATGGCCGGAAAATCGAGGCGGGATGATTTGAAACTTGACAAAATCCGGGCGAAGGCTGAATACTTGTCACTTTGCTTTAGTTATCTTCTTCCTCTAGTCCTCTGCTTCCTCTGCAACCTGAGAATCGCCCCCCGCCATTTCTTTCTCCAGATTAGCCTTCTGTCCTTTCTGATCCTTCCTTCTTCTTTCCCGAACTTTTGTCATGGCCTCCTCGCCATCTTGGACTTCTTCTGCTCCCTCCGACAACCGTATTTCTCCCTTGAGGCTTCGTGCCTCTCCATCTCTTCTTCTTCATGGTCCTCCGATCCGGAGGACCGTCTTCCCTTGTCCCAATGACCGGCTGCTGATAGGGCTCCTGCAAGGGATGCTCGATGGCGACCAGCTGGGCCCCAGCGAGGAGGCGCCAGGCAGTGGCCGACACCTCCACGAGGGCGGGGGCGAAATCCCCGATAGGGGACCGCCTCCATAGTAATGGGCCCAGACTTGGCAAAAATTAGGGCCCGCTACCAGATACCCCGAGACGTCGGGCACTTCCTTCCGACCCCCGATTCTCCTTCCGGCCCGGCAGAGTGACCGTTTATGAAATATCCCTTAAGTTAGGGCTTTGTTTACCCTTTCATCCCTTTTTTATCAACCTTTTAGACTATTACTTCTTAACTCCTACTCAGCTGGTCCCGAACTCCCTTCGGACCGTTTGCCTTTCTTATCCTTTGTCACCACCTCCAAATCACCTCCCGACTCTCCCTCTTTCGCTGTTTTTACACCCTTAGGCAACAGATGGGTTGGTGGCTGTTCCAGCCCCGACCCGGTCGCGTCCTCAAGTTGCTTCTTCCCTCCTCAGTCAAGGGATGAAAATCTCGTTTCTTTTTTGCTGACCTTGATCAAGTCAAGTCCCGATGGGGGGATCCCGACCTCCGACCCAACATGAACTCCACGTCCTCCCAGGAGATACAGAAGCGTTGGGAAACTGTTGACTGCCGACATCCCCAAATACAACTTGCTTCTGTCGGAGCACAACCTCCGGGGCAGGCCTCACCACTCAGAGCGGTGAGTAATAGACGCCCCAGCACTTAGCCAAATTGCCCTTTCCTCCTTCTTTTTCTTCTCTCTCTCTCTCTCTTTTTTTTACTGACTCCGACTGATGTTGTGCAGCAATGAAGCCTCCGACCGCCATGGTTAGGAAGGCCGCGGTCAAGAGAATGAGGGCCCGGGATGGCCAAGAGAGGGGCAGCAGGTGCCGGCCCCAAGCATCTTACTGTGCGGGTATCTTTGCCGGCCGAGCAGCGCAGTCTCCATCAGTCCTGAAGGTGGATCTGACGGCTGATACCCCGCCAGAAGGGGCGAGGGTTGAAGGGGCGACGATGGAGGAGCCGGCGACGATGGAGCTGGCGGCGATGGAGCCCCAGGCTCCCCACAAACCAACCTCGGCCGAAGCAGACAGGAGTTGGGGGGAAGGGCCGTCAGGGGTGGCAAGTCCACCCCCCGAGAAGATACCGACGAGCAGCCCTCTGCGTGCCGAGCCGGAGCATGTCGGAAACGCCGAGGAGAGCAGGGGGGCCGACCCCTCGCGGGTTCTCCTTAATAAACGATGGGCGCCGGGCTAAACAACTCATGTCCCACGTCGTTCAGCCCGACATTCAAGAGGAGCTCCAGAATCTGAGAGCGAATAGGTTCTTCCGGGAGGTCTTCTCAGCCCTCGTCCGAGTAAGTAGCTTTTCCCTTGCCCTTGATTTAGAACTCTTAAACAATTTGCATAGCTGACACCTTGAGCGCAGATGACCAACTCCTTTGTGCTCACTTGGGAGGCCATCAGCGAGGGGGAAGCTGTCACCCGCCAAGTCCAGCAGGATGCCGAGGACGCCCAGGCCTGGGCCAGGCTGCGGAGAAGGCTTTGGAATTGGTAAGGGCCGAGTGTGCTGACAAAATAAAAAAGGCTGAGAGTAGAGCCGAGGCCGAGGCCGACCGACGGCGGGCGGTGCTCAACCAGCTCACAGAGGCCGAGGGCGCGATTGAGGCCCAAAACCTATATAGCCGTCTTGAATTCGGCCATTCGGGAGGCCGAGGATTGGGCGAAGCGGGCTAAGGAAGAGGTGAATGCCAAAGAGGCCGAGAGGGCGGTGGCAGCCTCTCTGGCTGCGGAGAGGGAGGCCCGAGCCGCTGAGGTGGATGCAGCCGCCTAGGCCAGGACTGTGCGGCCGTGGAGGAGTTCAAGGCATCGGAGCACTTCACCCACGAGCTTGTTGAAGCCAATGCGGATTTCTACGTCCAGGGGTTTGACGATGCCAAGGAAAAGGTAGCCCGAGTTTTGAACCTTCCCCACGTCATGGACATCGAGCCGACCAGGAGTCTGATGAGGCCTCGAATGGCGAGCCGTGGCCGGATCTTGAACTTGTATTTCTTTTACTTTACCCCCTTTTTTTTGTATCAAGTCCTACTCGGTCGGCATTTTTTAGACACTTCATTAATAAAACTATTTTTACCCAATAACGTCTCATTTCCGAGCCCTTGGGTCACCGACGTGGGACCCCTAGGGCTTCATCGGCACCAAGGGGCAGCTTCTCCCCACTCACGAGCGACTTAGCCATATAGGACTGAACCCCCGGGAGAGTCAAGTGGGCTTTAGAGAAGGGATGCCTTGGAGGCTGAAGTGGGCCTCAGAGGGGATGCCTCGGAGGCTGACATGGGCGTCGGAGAGGGGATGCCTCGGAGGTTGAAGCGGGCTTCGGAGAGGGGATGCCTTGGAGGCTGAAGCAGGCCACGTCTACCCCAAGGATTCAGACCTCTGGGGACCATGGAGCATCGAATCTTCAAGGTACATCGGGTCTTCGTTGCCAATGGTACATTGGGCTTTTTAATCCGATGATACATCGGGTCTTCGTTGCCAATGGTACATTGGGCTTTTTGAATCCGATGGTACATCGGGTCTTCGTTGCTAATGGTACATTGGGCTTTTTGAATCCGATGGTACATCGGGTCTTTGATGCCAATAGTACATTGAGCTTTTTGTCGAGAGCCGATGGTACATCGATCTGCCAGTGGTACACTGGGCTTTCCATGCCGAGTCTGGCCTCGGGCTTTTGAATCCGATGGTACATCGGGTCTTCGTTGCCAATGGTATATTGGCTTTCCATGCCGAGTCTGGCCTTGGGCTTTTTGAATCGGATGGTACATCGGGTCTTGTTGCCAATGGTACATTGGTCTTTTTGTCGAGAGCCGATGGTACATCGGTCTGCCAGTGGTACACTGGGCTTTTTGTCGAGAGCGATGGTACATCGGTCTACCAGTGGTACACTGGGCTTTTCCATGCCGAGTCTGGCCTCGGGCTTTTTGAATCCGATGGTACATCGGTCTTCATTGCCAATAGTACATTGGGCTTTCCATGCCGAGTCTGGCCTCGGGCTTTTTGAATCCGATGGTACATCGGGTCTTTGATGCCAATGGTACATTAGGCTTTTTGTCGAAGGTGATGGTACATTGGTCTGCCAGTGGTACACTATTTTTTAAGAGCCGATGGTACATCGGTCTGCCAGTGGTACACTGGGCTTTCCATGCCGAGTCTGGCCTTGGGCTTTTTGAATCCGATGGTACATCGGGTCTTCATTGCCAATGGTACATTGGGCTTTCCATGCCGAGTCTGCCTCGGGCTTTTTGAATCCGATGGTACATCAGGTCTTTGATGCCAATAGTACATTGGGCTTTTTATCGAGAGCCGATGGTACATCGGTCTGCCAGTGGTACTGGGCTTTCATGCCGAGTCTGGCCTTGGGCTTTTTGAATCCATGGTACATCGGGTCTTTGTTGCCAATGGTACATTGGGCTTTCCATGCGAGTCTGGCCTTGGGCTTTTTGAATCCGATGGTACATCGGGTCTTCGTTGCCAATGGTACATTGGGCTTTTGAATCCGATGGTACATCGGGTCTTTGATGCTAATGGTACATGGGCTTTTTGTTGAGAAGCTGAGATGCTTAAACCTCTGTTTATTAGTTTCAAGTGCGGGGCGAGAGCCCCAAGAGAATATAATCATGAAATTTCATGTAAAGAAAGAGTACGCTACTGATAATACCGACGGAGGTTGTCGGCGTTCCACATCCGTGGGAGCGGCTTTCCGTCTAGCTCTTCTATTTTGTACGCTCCGTGGCGGAATGCCTCAGTGATCCGGTAGGGCCCTTCCCAGTTCGATGCTAGCTTGCCCCCTTCCGTCGGTTTTGAGATTTTGGCTCGACGAAGGATGAGGTCCCCCGGAAAGGTCCTTGGCGGACGCGAGCGTTATAATATCTAGCCGCTCGCTGTCGGTAGGCTGCCATTTGGAGTCTTGCTCGGTCCCATACTATTCTACCAGGTCGAGGTTGGCCCGCAACTGGTTTGGGTTGTCTTCCTCGCTGTAGGCTTCCACTCTGGGGCTCGGAGCACCGATCTCTACAGGAATGACTGCTTCGGATCCAAAGACGAGGCTGAAGGGAGTCTCTCCGGTGGAGGCACATGGCGTTTGTGGTAGGCCCATAGCACATTATGGAGCTCCTCCACCACCGTCTTTGCAGTCATCTAGCCGGACTCTCAGTCTTGGAGAATGATGCGGTTGGTCACCTCGGCCGCTCTGTTGGTCTGAGGATGCCCTACAGAGGTGAACCGCAGATGGATGCTGAGCTCGGTGCAGAACCCTTGAAGGGTGCGTTGTCGAACTGCCGGCCGTTGTCGGTGACCAGAGTATGCGGTAGCCCAAACCGGCATATTATAGACTTCCAGAAGAAAGCCCTCACCTTGTCCTCGGTGATCTTGGCAAGCGCCTCAGCCTCGATGCATTTGGTGAAGTGGTCGATAGCCACCAGCAGGAACTTATGCTAGCCGGAGGCAGGAGGGAATGGCCCCAAGATGTCCATCCCCCACTGGGCGAAGGGCCAAGATGCTGCCAGAGGGGTCAGCTGAGATATCGGCAGCCGCTGGATGTTGGCATGGCGCTGGCAGCTATCACACTTCTTGACAAGCTCGGCCGCGTCCTCCCTCATGGTCAACCAATAATACCCCTACCGCAGGGCCTTGTACGCCAGGCTCTGTCCCCCAAATGACTCCCGCATATGCCTTCATGGATTTCTCGCAAGATATAGTCAGCTTCAATAGGCCCGACGCACCTGAGGACCGGGTATGAGAATGATCTTCGGTAGAGCTTCCCGTCCATCATCAGGAACTTGAGGCCCGTCGTCTGAGCAGTCTGGCCTCAGCCAGATCTTCAGGGAGGTGCTATCAGTGAGATATCGGACATAAGCGTCCATCCAGGAAGGCTCCTGCTCGACCAGCATTGCCTCCTCCACTGCCACTTCAATGTTTGGGACTTGCAGGTGCTCCACGTACGTCCTTCCCAAGGTCCCGTCGGCCGAAGTGGCCAAGCTAGACAACGCATCAGCCCTGGCATTTTTGCCGGGGAATGTAGCTGACGTGGAAATATGCAAATCGAGAGGCTTGAGACTACACTTTGCTCAGGTAGCGGGACAGGGTCAGGTCTCTAGCCTCATACTCCCCAGCGACCTGCCCGGAGACAAGCTGGGAGTCCGTGAAGGCCCTCAGAATCTCTGCACCGAGCTCCTTGGCTAGCTTCATCCCTGCCAGCAAGGCTTCATACTCCGCTTGGTTGTTGATGGCTGGGAATAAAAATTGGAGGTTATACTCTACCACCTCCCCCTCGGGACTCGCAAGAATAAGTCCGGTCCACTCCCTTGAGAATTTACCGCTCCATCCACATGAAGGATCCAGTCTTCCTTCCCTACTCTCTCGGCCGTAGGGGACTCCAGGTGCGTTTCTGAGTGCAATTCCTTCGGATGCTCCTCTGCCCAAGTGCACTCGACCAGAAAGTCGGCTAACACCTGGACTTCATGGCAGGCCTTGGCCAAATGGATAAATCAAACTCCCCAAGTTGATGACCCATTTGGCCAGACGATCGGAGGTGTCAGGATGGGACAAGATAGTTGAAGTGGTTGGTCCATGAGCACCACGATCGGATGAGCTTGGAAGTAGGGTCGGAAGCGCTGGGCTGAGATCACAGGGCGAAGATGATCTTCTCAATCTTAGAGTATCTCATCTCGAAGTCGTGGAGCACTTTGCTGGTGTAGTAGACCGGCTTCTGGACCCCGTCAGCATCCATGCGACAAGCACGGAGCTGACAGCCTTGGGGGAGGCTGCAAGATACAAAAAGAGTTCCTTCCCACCCCTCGGTTTGGACAGCAGCAGAGGAGTGGATAGAAATTTCTTCAGCTCCTTGAAGGCTTCCTGATACTCCTTCGTCCACTCAAAGCTGTTGACTTTGCGCAGCGCCTTAAAGAAGGGCAGGCATCTTTCCGTCGACCTTGACATGAAGCGACTCAAGACTGCCACCCTCCTAGTCAGACGCTGCACCTTCCTCTTGTTAGCTGGGGCCTCATTCCAAGATGGCTCGGATTTTGTCTGGGTTGGCTTCAATTCCTCGCTGCGTCACCATGAAGCCCAAGAACTTGCCCACCGCAACTCCGAAGGCGCACTTGCGGGGGTTTAGCCTCATCCGGTACTGGCGCAGGTTGACGAAGGTTTCCACAAGGTCGGCAACATGGTCCATGGCGTGGGTGCTTTTGGTCAGCATGTCATCCACATACACCTCCATGTTGCATCCGATCTGGTCCTTGAAAACCTTGTTCATCAACCTTTGGTAGGTGGCCCCTGCGTTCTTCAACCCGAACGACATCAGCTTGTAGCAGTATATCCCCTTTTCGGTGACAAAGGAGGTCGCCTCTTCATCAACTGGGTCCATCCTGATTTGATTATACCCCGAGAAGGCGTCCATGAAGCTGAGAGTCTCGGGCCGACGTGGCATCTAATAGCTGGTCGATCCGAGGTAGCGGGAAGCTGTCCTTGGAGCATGCTTTATTGAGGTCGGTGAAGTCTACACACATCCTCAGCTCCCATTGGCCTTGCGGACCATCACGACATTCACCAGCCAGTCGGGGTAGTGCACCTCGTGAATGTGTTCGGCCACCGTCAGCTTGCGCACCTCCTCATCTATGGCCTTTTGTCTGTCTGAAGCAAAGCTCCTCTTCTTCTGTCGAGCGGGTTGGCACTCCAGCTGATATTGAGTTGGTGGGTAACACCTCCTCGGAATGCCTGGCATGTCGGATGCCGATTAGGTGAAGATATCAGCATTGGCTCGCAGAAAAGCAAGGAGTTGATCATGGGTCCCCTTTGGAAGCAGGGCCCCAATCTGAATGGTCTGCGCCGGGTCCTCCCCTAGGGGGAAGGACAGCAGATGCTCGGGTTCTCCCCTCCTCTCCGAGTCTCGGGGGTCCAGCGCTTCTGATGCAGGTGTGGACGTCGCCCCCTGAAGGCTAGGGGCCATGTGGCAGCACAGTGGCATTGGTTCTGCTCCCCCCACATCTCCCCGACCCCTTCGCTGGTTGGGAATCTCACCAGGAGCCTTTTGGTGGAGATTATGGCATCCAAGAGATTAAGCCCGGGCCTTCCGAGTATGACATTGTAGGCGAGAGGCACCCGAACCACCAGGAAGCTCATGAAGACCGTACTTTGGCGCGAGGCCGTGCCAGCCATGACAGGAAGAGTGATCTCCCCCTCGACCTTCACAAATCTCTGATGAATCCCATCAGGGGCATGGTGACAGGCCGAAGCAGGTCGGGTGACAGGTTCATGCGAACAAAAGCATCATAATTCAAAACATCCACCGAGCTCCCACTATCAACCAGAATTCTTTTTATAGGGTGTTTAGCTATCGTCATAGACACAACGACGCTATCATCATTTTTTTGACCACCCCCTCTAGGTCCATTTTAGAAAAAAGGATTACATAATCTAACTCTCCCTCCCCTTGGCTTCTTGGGTGGGCCACCTACCCCCCAGGAAATCATCATCACCGTCCTCTCAGTTGGAGCATTGTCGATCATCGGTGGCGGAGGCGCTGATGGGCCAGGAGCTCCCGGGTTGTTCTCTGGACGAACTTCCCCAGGTGGCCACGCTGGATAAGGTCCTCTATCACCTTCTTCAGCAAGCGACAGTCGTCGGTGTCATGGCCATGATTCCGGTGGTAACGGCAGTAGAGTTCTTGTTGCGGGGGATCTTTGGGTTCATTGGATGAGGGCGCTGAAGATAGAGCTCGCCCTTGATCTAGTAGGATGTGCGATATCGGGCGAGCAGAGGAGTGTAGGGCCCGTCTCTCGGTGTAGGAGCTCAGGGACGGTTGTTCGGTCGGCGAGGAGTTTCAGGCCTCCTGGGGCAAGCTTCAGCATGCTCTGGTTGGGCCGACTTCTTGGTGGTGCTTCCACTAGCCTTGCACCGGAAGGAGTCAGCCTCGTCAGTGCGGATGTACTTCTAAGCCCGGCTCAGGAGCTCGTCGTAGGAGCCGGGCGGCTTCTTGTCGAGGGAGTACACAAAGCGGGAGGAGTGGAGCCCTCGCTTTAATGCTAGGGTGGCCATGGAGTCCTCGAGGTTGTAGACCTCCAGGGCTGCCTCCTTGAACCGAGCGACATAGTCCCGCAGGGACTCGCCACTCTTCTGCTGGACGGAGAAGAGACTGTCTGCCACCCTTGGAATCTTCGACATGCATCAAAATGGGCCAGAAAGG
>UESW01004222.1:99364-121903 GCA_900491605.1 Calamus simplicifolius | reverse complement strand
AGGTCTTTTGGTTATTTTTCCTTCTACAGGATTCACAGACTGATAGAGTGCCAACTCTTAGCTCTCTTAAAGGACCATCGTTCACTAATCTTTCTATTCTGTCTATATTATGACCAAGCCTCAAATGCCACAAATAAGTATCATTGTCATTATTCGCAACTCTTCTTCTTTTAGGAGTTGGTTCAGCGACTTTAAACATTTCGGTTTGAAGCAAGTTGTTGGAATTTGGTTTAACAAAATATAAACCATTTTCAACATACCTAGAACAAATATTTATTCCATTCTTAAAATTGAAACAAAGTCAATACTAAAGGAAACAAAAATAAATTGTTCATGCAACTTCGACATCGAAATCAAATTCCGTTTGAAATCCAGAATATAATAAACATTGTTCAAAAGCAAATATAATTATCAGCAAACGATAGTCGAACTATCCCTACTGCTATCGCTGACACCTTTTCCCCACTGCCTACTCTCATCGTGAAATCTCCCACTTGAAGATCCCGGGCAGACTCAAGCATCTGCAAAGAAGCACAGACATGGTTAGATGCTCCTGAATCAATGATCCAGCTTGAGAAATCATTCTCAACTAAGCATGTTTCCATGACTAGTAAATCTAATTTACCTTGTTTCTTTTTCTGTTTCAGCTCATCAAGGTACTTTTTATAGTTCCTTTCCAATAACCATCTTGATGATAGTGGAAACACTTTCCTTTAGGTTTAGACTGAGCAGCCTTTCCTTTCTTCTTCTGGACCTTCTTCTTGTTATCCTTTTTTTTCCCACATAGTTTTTCTTCTTTTTCTTTAAAGAAGAAGGCTTTTCCTCAGCTACATTGGCTTCAGCAACATTTGCCTTACCACCCTTATCATCTATAAGAGTCTCATATATTTGCAGCTCACTCAGGAGTTCAGTCAGATTAAACTTTTTGTGATTCATAATGTAATTAGTCCTGAATTGAAGAAAAGCAGAGGATAGTGTCTCCAGGATCATACCAACCTGAATCTTTTCATCAATTTTAGCTCCATTGATCTCAGCCTCATTGAAATGATTGACCATTTGAGGATGTGCTCACGAACAGAAGAACCATTCTTCATTTTGCTATTTGTTGCCGCTGAAATCCGTCCTCCGACTCGAGCGCGGTCGATCTCCGGGAAGAGGGGGCGGACCTGCAAAAGAAGCCCACACGCGGAGGGACGCTGGGGGTGGTCCTCCGCGGAAGACCCTCCGACGCTCAAGTCAGTGGAGAAGAAATCGGCGATCAACCAGACAGTGAGGAGGTGGATCTCTCCGGGAGACCTCTCCGGGGGCGGCCAATCGGAGGCTCCAAAGGGCAGGAGCGCCGACGAGCTACCGGCGAGAGCAGGAGAGTGAGAGTGGGGTGTAAGCGCGCAAAAGTGCGTACCTGAGGGAATCAGCGATTATGATATTTATAGACTGCCACCTGGATCGTGAGCGTCTTCTGGAAGGTCCGGAGGTTGTTAAGATACGGAGACGGACAGAATCAGGCCGTTGTGGGGCCGTTAGGGTCCGTACCCTGTTTGTTTTGGTATCGACGGCTGGGAGAGCTCCTTGGTGTCTCGAGATCGGGTTGAGTAGGCCTGGGGCGGTTACGATAGGCTTTAGGCCACGTTCCGATATGATTCCTTGTCCAGGATGCCGCTCGGGTAGGTTCGGGCTCTCCGCGTCAGGTTCCGCGGAGGTAGATGTTATGTTGTGGATCGCTCGAAGGGGCCGAGCTAAGGAAGCCCGGAGGAGGCCGAGCTAGCTGGAAGCCGAGCTGGAAGGGGGCCGAGCTACGGAAGCCCGGAGAGGGGCGAGCTAGCCCGGCCCGGAAGGGGGCCGAGCTACGGAGCCCGGAGGAGGCCGAGCTACGGAAGCCCGGAGGAGGCCGAGTTACGGAAGCCCGGAAGGACGGAAGCCCGAAGCTACGGAAGCCCGGAAGGAGGCCGAGCTACGGAAGCCCGGAGGAGGCCGAGCTACGGAAGCCCGGAAGGGGCGAGGGAGGAGGTTAGCCTTAGCCGCCTCGCACGGACATTAATGCAATGACGATTTTACCCCCCAACACATGCCCTCCACTCCCTAGTTCGAAGCGTAGGTTCGGGCGTAGGGAGTACGAGTTCGAATGGCGCGTCTTGGATGGGACGTCTTGGATTAACTGGCTTGCGCAATGATGCCCTAATTAATGCGACATGGCGTCTTGCCTTCGGGGCTAAGGCTCCCTCGCAAGCGACGGCTGGGATCGCGCCACGCCCCGAATCCCGATCGATCGGGTGTTTGTCGAGGCGATTGGGCGCCTAGGATGGGACGCCCCACCTTTTTAGGGAGGCTCCCTTGGTAGAGAAGCGAAGTGGCGGCCGCATTGGCGTTATATATATATGCATATTGTGCATGCGCGCTTGGCGTCTTCTCACTTTGCTTCCAAGTGGGTTCTGGTCTTTCATCTTCTTCGATGCTCGTTGCTTTCGTTTGGTACCTCTTTCAATGGCGATGAGCCCAGACGATGTGGCCTCCGAGATCGTTGCTGAGGACTTGGGGAGGATTCATCAACGGTATGGCTTGCCCTTGGACATCGTCCTACGGGTGCCTGGAACCCGAAGACAGGGTTACTCGAGATTTAGAGTCCGGGGTCTTCATCTATGAAGACAGTTTAAAGGCGGGTCTTCGTTTTCCTCTCCATCCCCTGGTGAAGGAGATCATGACCCACTACAACATCAGCCCATCAATGGTGGCTCCGAACAGTTAGCGGAATGTCATCGGGTTCATCTCGATGTGTCATCAGATTCGGATCGTTGCCACCCTTCCCCTTTTCGCGCCTGCTACCACCTGATTCCCAGGAGGAGATCGGAGTGGCCGTACATCGGGCCCCGGAAATCCTTCAACGTGATCGCGGATAAGCCCTCTTCCATCAAGGGGTGGAAGAGTCGGTTTGTCATCGCGGAGGGGAACATTGGCTCCGACTTCCCTCGGAGATGGGGGGATGTTGTAAGGGATGCGGAGACGCATCCGGCCTTGTCGGCGCAGGAAGAGGAGGACTTGGATGTCCTCCGCAACGGACAGGTGTTTTCGGCTAATGACCTGCTATCGGAGGGGGCCCTTTTCACAGTCGGGCTCAGCCCCTTGGACCCGCAAGGTGAGTCTCTTTCGTGCCGTGTATCTTTTTCGATTAGTGTGCTTGATTCTGAGTATGTGTGCTTTGATGTGGAAGCCACAAGGTCGGCATTGTCGAGCCTCTCCAAGAGGAAGAGAGGAAGCATCCCGGGGAAGGTAGCGGCGCGGACAGCGGCCGGCCCGTAAAAAGGGCTCATGCTTCCGCGAGGAGTCCGCCGGATGGCGGGGCAGTTATGGCAGAAGCGCCGGGGGTGAAGGAGAGCCCGGGAGGGAGGTTATGGCCTCCGACCCTCTCGTGTTGGAGATATCGGACAGCCCAGATGAGGCTCCGATGGCTCATCGACCGCGTCCCCCCTGAAAGAGGAAACGGCGGATTTAGAAGAGGGGACTGCTGTTGAGGAGGTTCAGGGGGAACTTTCTCTCGGCCTCTCTGCAGGGGAACACGGTAGCAGTGAGGCAGGTCAGACCGAGGCTTCGGGGGAGCCTGCGGAGGAGACACAAGTGGTGGAACAGGCCGGGATTTCGGAGGGCCTGGTGGCGGACACACAAATGGTGATCATTGAGGAAGAGGCATCGAAGGAGGGGGACGCAGCAAGGCGGGAGCCCCACATTGGGGGCTTCTTCGAGAAAGGTTTTGGGGAGGCTGGCTCTTGGGCTAGCCGAATTATCTGAGGGAACCCAAGCCATAGCCTTGACGGAGGAGGCCGGGAGATTGAAGGCCTCTCAGGCGGAAGCCGCCCAGGCTGGTCCCTCAGGTGGGGTTGGTCCATCCGGCAGTTTGGACGCTAGTATTGAGGAGGCGTTCTCTGCCATGATTAGGTCGGCCTTGTATCCGGGCGTGGATCCCTCGGCAGATAAGTTTGCCGACCTGGGGCTGGTCGATGCTGCGTTTGGGCAGCAAGGCATGGCAGAGAGTATCCATCTTCTTCCCGACATCGATAACACAACATTGATGAGGATGACCCGGGCCTATGCCTCGCGGGTGAGTTATTTTTCTTGTGCGATAGACGTTTTTCGATTGATCCCAACGTGGCCTCTTATTCAATTTTTGCTTTTGCAGAGTGTTTTGCTTTCTCGGGCGATTTGCTGGCGCTTGAGTTTGGCGACGGGGGCCAGTGTCCAGGCTCGGAGGGAGAATGTCGAGCTCCAGTCGCGGCTGAAGGTGTCTGAGCAGTTTGAAGAGCTCATGGACACGATGGATAGGAACTTGAAGGGGGCAAGGGCGGCACACCAGGTCGCTCTGGCTGAGGTGTCCAAGCATAAGCGCAGGGTGGAGGAGTTAGAGGAACTCCTGGCGAAGAACGACAATGCTTGCTTGGAGTTGGCTAGAATTGAGTCAAAGCACTCCGCGGAGATGGCGGCGATGCGGCGGAAACACGGCGAAAGTATGAGCCGGCTGGGGAGAGAGGTCGACGAGGAAAGGAGGCGTTTGGCGGGGATGCTCGGCGAAGTGGAGGGGCGACTGAAGCGCCGTGATAGCGAGATTGCCCATTTGAAAGAGGGCGCTAAGTGGGACCAGGGAACGATAGCTCGGGTGAGCGGCGAATTATCCCAAGCCCGGAGGGATATCGAGGCCAGACAGCTGAAGATCAGCGCTCTGTAGGAGAGGGTCGAGCTGGTACGGGCTGACAGGTCAAGAGCCAGGGGCGAGGCAGAAGAGATGGCCAAGAGGTTGGCCGAGCGAGAGGCGGAGGTATGCTCTTATTTTTCCCCTTTCTATTTTTATCACTGGGTTCTCGTAGTGCCGATTTGATTTTGAATTTTTCGGATGGCGAAGATGGAGTCGGAGGCTCGGGCTCTTCAAGGTGAGCTCGTGTCCGCTCGTAGTAGGAGTTCGGAGCTCGAGGCGCAGGTTAGCGAGTTCGAGGAGCAAAATGTCATTTTGCGGGCCCCGCAGAGGCTGAGAAACGGGCCGCTGAGGCCAACACGCAGCTCGCCATACTTAAGGGGAGGCAAGACGCTATGAGCGTAGACGCGTTCCATCACGGGATGGAAGAGTGCAAGCAGAGGATACTCAGTGGGCACCCGGAATGGGACCTTTCTTTTCTGAGCGTCGAAGATTCCGAAGACAGCGAGTCCGAAGAAGAAGAAGACGAAGATGAATGTGTCGATGTTCTGACGCCGAGCCTGGCGGCGCCCCTGGTCCCAGCGAAGCCGTAGCCTCCGAGGGACGGTCGCAAACTGTCACAGAGGGGGTGAAAATATCAGAGAAGGCGAATCTAGCCGTGCTCCTGTAGATGTGACTGAGGGTATTCCCAAAGTCGGTGGGGCTCCTGGTTCTTAGGAGCCGCTCTTGTATCTCGCCCTTTTAGACATTTGTTTGACATTTCGTAGCAAAGGAATTCCCTGTTTTTATCTGAGTGTTTTTCTTGCGTGATTTCGCTGTCGTTTAGCCTCGCCTCAATGGTGAGCGGCCCATGGCTCGCTGATACCCTTGGGCCACCTTTAATTCGAGACCAGGAAAACGTATTGGCTCGGGCCGATAAGCAAATAGGTCGGTTTGGATCGACGAACAAAGTGGGTCGGCTAGGGCCGACAGGCGAAGTAGGTTGGCTAAGGCCGACGGATAAAATAGGTCGGCTGGAGCCGACAGGCAAAATAGGTCGGCTGGGGCCGACAGGCGAAATAGGTCGGCTGGGGCCGACAGGCGAAATAGGTCGGCGGGGCCGACAGATAAAATAGGTCAGCTGGAGCCGACAGGCAAAATAGGTCGGCTGGGGCCGACAGGCAAAATAGGTCGGCTGGGGCCGACAGATAAAATAGATCAGCTGGGGCCGACAGGAGAAATAGGTCAGCTGGGGCCGACAGATAAAATAGGTCGGCTGGGGCCGACAGATAAAATAGGTCTTCGCGCTTCCTGCCATCCTGTCAGCGCCCTGCTGTCCGCAGGCAATTCGATTTTTACTTTACTAGAAGCGGTGATACGGTACAGTGGGGGGCATAAAGCTGCATCAGAGCTTTCGGAAGGTGCTCTTTTCCCATGCAGGCTACCTCGTCGCGACGCGCACGCAATTGTCTGCTATTGGACAGTACTTTTTCAAAGGATGATTTTCTGAGCCCATCGGTTTTCGAAGCGTCAGCGGATGATTTTCTGCATTTACTGGCCATGATTCGGGATCAGGAAGGGATCTCCGTACACGTCACAACTAAGGCGGTGGGCTTGGCGCGCAGTGGTGTGCTGCGTTCACCCTGAGGGGCCATGTGGAGGCGTGGGACAGGTGTTTGAATCTCGGGACTTTCAGCTCTGATAGCTCATCCCGAGTCTTTCCTGTCTATAAAAAGGGGAGAAGGGGGGTCTCATCTGGTTATCCCCAAAGTGTATTTTCCATTAGAGTTTCCGTTATGCTCGCTTCTTTGTTGTTGCAAGTGGGAGGGCCAAGCTTACCTCTCGTGGGCTCCTTGCCGCTGGACAGCTGGGGCGACCGGGGAGCTGCTGGAGAATGGCTCGCCCTTAGGGGATGAGTCCCGGAGATCACATGGAGAGCGCACATAGGGGGCGCAGAGATCACACGGGAGCGCACATATACTCTTCCTGTGTGGCCTTTGCGGCTCCTGCTCGGAGATGCAGGGTCGGAAGTGCATGCGAGCCTCCCATGCCTCACTTGAACTTCTCCTCCTTCCCCGATTTGGATTCCCGGGCTCAGCCGCTTGGGGAATCTTTTATCGTGCGGAAAGGGGGTGAAAGTACGCCGCCCGCCGCTTCCTTGTCCTTGAGATTTGGCGGGGCGCGGCGGCACGTGCTCGGTTTGGGAGGGCGTTCCAACGTCAAGGTCCGCTGGCTTCCCACCTGCTCGCCGAGGGGTCCCCTGGTTGGATGGTCTGGGATGGCCATCCAGATATCTCGGTTGGGTCACCGAGATATCGCTACTACCTGAAGCCAGTCGCAACTACTGGTCCGTGTCGATGGGCAATTATCGGCCCTAATCAACTGGATGCGATCATGGCTGTCTGGCTGCCTGAGTTTTGCACTTGCTTTTATTTTATGCATTTCGATACTCTTGTAACGCCTATGAGGCATTTGTAACCGATCTTGGTCGGCAATAAAGAGAGTTATGTTCTATTTTTTGATCTCTATCTTTTCTTATGACGAACTTGTAGCCGTTGTTGTTTGTGGGGTACAAAAGTGTTCTGTTCGTCCTTAGACGAGGATCTCACGCCACCCGAACTAATCGAGGTTCGTATTCGGTGATTCGTAGACCGTTCGGGGAAAGACGCCCCTTACTCTGGTTGGAAACTTGGTGTTTTTGCGCTTCGCTTTTTCTAGAACCCGATTTATCATAGGTCGGCCTTGGCCGAAGCTCAGGGAATTCGCATCCTTTTTTGTCATGGTTCAAGGAACCAGTCACTCTAGATAGTCGAGTTTCGGGGAACATTTACTTGGCCCTGCCAAGGTTCGAAGAATTTTGTAGCTCGGCCCTGCCGAGGTTCGGAGGATTTTGTGGCTCGGCCCTGCCGAGGTTCGGAGAACATTTTATTGGCCCTGCCAAGGTTCGGAGAGTTGGTAGCTCGGCCCTACCGAGGTTCGGAGAATTTTGTGGCTCGGCCCTGCCGAGGTTCGGAGAACATTTTACTTGGCCCTGCCAAGGTTCGGAGAGTTGGTAGCTCGGCCCTGCCGAGGTTCGGAGAATTTTGTGGCTCGGCCCTGCCGAGGTTCGGAGAACATTTTACTTGGCCCTGCCAAGGTTCGGAGAGTTGGTAGCTCGGCCCTGCCGAGGTTCGGAGAATTTTGTGGCTCGGCCCTGCCGAGGTTCAGAGAACATTTTACTTGGCCCTGCCAAGGTTCGGAGAGTTGGTAGCTCGGCCCTGCCGAGGTTCGGAGAACATTTTACTTGGCCCTGCCAAGGTTCGAAGAATTTTGTAGCTCGGAGGGAGCGATTCAGCCGCCGTTGCAGGCCACGGCGTTAGGTCCACGTGGCGCCTGATAAAGGGGGCGCCCGAGCGGAACGGGCGGCGTACTGTCACGCTTTTATTGGCGATGCTGCTCTTTCCGAGGGGGCAAGTTATCGGCCGAGCGACGGACTTCCACGTCTTCCGAGGAAGAGGGGCGTATTAAGTAGCCTGGGGAAGCGTCGAATGCATTTAATGCGTGGGGCGACAGATCGGAAAATGTTCGCCTGGGGAATCCCCGATCAATCTGCTCGCGCTTATCGATCTTACTCGGGATAGGGCGCGACTCTTTGGATTCCTCACGCATTAGAATGGTGATACATGGCAAACTCTCATGGGTCGGCGTTTGCGGCGCAGCCGATCGGGACACCTGCCTGGCGGGTATAAATATGACCGAGGAGAATTGGTTTCGGCCATCCCTCGGTTTGAGCTCCGAAAAAGAATGGCCTCTCCAGCGCGATCGTCAAGTGACTCGCATTCCTCACTTAGCAGCCTGCCGCGCTCGGAGGGGAGGTGCACCTCTGTAACTGTCGACGGTCTGAGCCTCGCATCGGGCTTCGCGAGCAATGAGCAGCTTGCGAGGACTGCCGAAGAATTCTTGGACGTTTCTGTCAGGGAGGCAGAGGCCTCACGCCGGTTGATAGACCGGCAGAGGGAGGAAATTATGTCCCTTCATCAGCAGGTGGCTGACTTGGCGGGACGCCTGGAGGAGTTATTGGCCTCTGGGGGTGACTGACTCCAGGGCCTCTGTCCGTTCTTGTTTTTGCTTTTGCAGTCTCTTTGTAGCTCTCCTCTTTATAAATGAAAGTTGGGTCCCACTTTTTTGAAGTTCCTCTTTTAAGAGTTTATGGCCTTCACTCGTGTAATGGATCGGGGGGTTGGCGCGGCCCCGTCGTTTTTTGCGCGCTGATGTAGGTTCTTTGAACGACGAGTTATACGGGCGTTACCCGAAAGATTTTCAGTGGCAAAGAGGGAAATCGTCTAACTCTACCTAGGGCCTTTGGCCGACTACGTGGGGCTCGATGGCCTCGAGAATGGGTTTGCCAATGGTGGCTTCTTCTCGCGCGTCGACGATATTTTTTTTTTTTTTTTATTCAACGCGCTCGTTTTTAAACCTGGCGAAGTCCTTCGGGGACTATTTGGGGGCCGCTCGGCTTTGGTCGAGGCTCGTAGGTTTAGACTTTTTGCTGGGGTTTTAGCCCGAATGATTTTTACCTGGCCTTGCCATGGCTCGGGGATTCATCACTCGACCCCGCCGAGGTTCGGAGAATATTTTACTTGGCCCTGCCAAGGTTCAGAGATTTGTTGCTCGGCCCTGCCGAGGTTCGGAGAAATATTTTACTTGGCCCTGCCAAGGTTCGGAGATTTGTTGTTCGGCCCTGCCAAGGTTCGGAGAAATATTTTACTTGGCCCTGCCAAGGTTCGGAGATTTGTTGCTCGGCCCTGCCGAGGTTCGAAGAAATATTTTACTTGGCCCTGCCAAGGTTCGGAGATTTGTTGCTCGGTCCTGCCGAGGTTCGGAGAAATATTTTACTTGGCCCTGCCAAGGTTCGGAGATTTGTTGCTCGGCCCTGCCGAGGTTCGGAGAAATATTTTACTTGGCCCTGCCAAGGTTCGGAGATTTGTTGCTCGGCCCTGCCGAGGTTCGAAGAAATATTTTACTTGGCCCTGCCAAGGTTCGGAGATTTCCTGTTCAAACAGACAACTCGGTTGTGCCGAGGATTGGTAAGCAGTATCCGTTTCTCCTTGCAACTCATAACAACATGGTGCATAATGACTCATGCAACAAGCTTTGAGGAAACAGATAAGCGGGAGCGTGCGGTGAGGCATGCAAAAAATGAATTCAAAGAGGACATACCCTACTGATAATATTTGCGAAGGTTGTCCGCGTTCCAAGTCGGGGAATGGACTTCCCATCCAGATCCTGCAGCTTGTAGGTTCCTGGTCCAATAATCTCCGCTATCTGGTATGGGCCTTCCCAGTTTGGCGCCAGCTTTCCTTGCTCCAGAGGTTTGGATACAGAAGCTTTCCGGAGGACAAGGTCGCCGGGTAGGAAGGCTTTCCCCTTGACCCGGGAGGCATGGTACCGGGCCACCCTCTGTTGATAAGCAGCCATCCTGATTTGGGCCTTTTCTCTGACTTCCTCTATCAGGTCGAGGTTGGTGCGGAGTTGCTCGTTGCTTGCTTCCTCTGAGTAGCTCTCTACCCGCAATGATGGGAGGCCTACTTCCACAGGAATGACAGCCTCTGTGCCAAAAGCCATTCGGAATGGGGTCTCACCGGTCGGGATTCTCGGGGTAGTTCGGTAGGCCCACAAGACATGATGTAGCTCGTCGGCCCATTTGCCTTGGGCTCTGGAGAGGCGAGCTTTAATCCCTGGAGGAGGGTTCTGTTAGTCACCTCGGCCGCCCCGTTGGCTTGCGGGTGCCCGACCGAAGTGAGGTGATGTCGGATCCCGTGCTCCTCGCAGAACTGACGGAATTTGGAGTTGTTGAACTGCTTGCCATTATCGGTGATTATAGTGTGGGGCAGGCCGAATCGCAGATGACGGACCTCCACACAAAGTCTCGGGCCCGTGCCTCGGTAATTTGTGCGACCGCTTCCGCTTCAACCCATTTGGTGAAGTAGTCGATGGCGACAAGCAGGAATTTTCGCTGTCCCGTTGCAAGCGGGAATGGGCCGAGGATGTCCATCCCCCACTTGGCAAAGGGCCAAGCGGAGGATATAGAAACTAGCTCGGCGGAAGGGAGTCTCTGGATGTTTGAATGTCTTTGGCAGGGATCACAGGCTCGGACTAAATCGTCGCGTCTCTTTGCATGGTCGGCCAGTAGTAGCCCTGTCGCAGTACCTTGTGACATAGGGATCGGCTTCCCAGATGGTTGCCGCAAATCCCTTCATGCACCTCACGCAGAGCGTAATCCGCTTCGGATGGGCGAAGGCATCTAAGCAGTGGCATGGAGAAAGACCGCTTGTAAAGTTGGTTGTCAATCACTACATAATGGGTGCCTGCAGCCTCAGCTTCCTAGCCTCTCGTTGGTCGGGCGGAAGCGACCCTTCTTTGAGGTATCTGAGGATAGGGTCGAACCAGGATGGTTCGGCTTCGACTTGCATTACTCGGTCAGCTTCCATGATGCTCGGCTTTTCCAGGGTCTCCAGGTGGAATTTTTGCTCGGCATCCATTGTCTCCGTGGTCGCCAGTCGGGAGAGTAGGTCGGCACGGGCATTCTCAGATCTGGGGATCTGAATAATTTCAAATTCAGAAAAATGAGGAAGCAAGTTACGCACCTCCTGGAGATACCGAATCATATTTGGCTCCCGAGCTTCAAATTCTCCCCGAACATGGCCAGCCACCAACTGAGAGTCGGTGAAGGCGCTGAGCTTCTCCACCTTCAGGTTGCGGGCGATCCGGAGACCAGCCAGCAGAGCTTCATACTCGGCCTCGTTGTTGGAAGCCGGGAAGGAAATCGGACGCCGTACTCAAAAGCCATCCCCTCAGGGCTGGTGAGAACTAGACCTGCACCGGAGTAATGTGCATTGGACGACCCATCGACGTGGAGGAGCCACCGGGCTCCAGACTTTGGCTCTTCCAGAGAGTCTGGGGTAGAACCGTCCTCCGGGATGGTGCACTCGAGGAGGAAGTCGGCTAGCACTTGAGCTTTGATGGCTGGGCGAGGCTGGAAGTGTATATCATGCTCGCTTAATTCGACGGCCCATTTGGCCATCCTCCCCGACGTCTCCGGACGATGGATCACCGCCTGATAGGTTGGTCAGTCAGGACCGTTATAGCATGCGCTTGAAAGTACGGCCGTAGCTTTCGAACCGAGGTAATCAAGGCCAACACCATCTTTTCAATCCTGCTGTACCTCGTCTCGCATCACGGAGCAGCCTGCTCACATAATAAATCGGCTTCTGGACCTTGCCTTCTTCTTTGACTAGCACCGAACAAACCGCGCTCTCCGAAACAGCCAGGTACAGGAATAGGGTCTCTCCTGGGATCGGACTACTGAGGAGCGGAGGCGAGCCGAGGTACTTCTTGAGCTCTTGAAATGATTTCTGGCACTCGGGAGTCCACTGGAAGTTTTTGGCCGATCGGAGAGTTTTGAAGAAAGGGAGGCATCTCTCGGCCGACCGCGCCACAAAGCGGTTAAGGGCCGCTATCCTCCCGGTTAGGCGCTGGACCTCTTTAATTGATGCTGGGGGCGTCATCTGTTGGAGAGCCTGAATCTTCTGGGGGTTAGCTTCGATACCTCGCTGGGAGACCATAAAGCCGAGGAACTTTCCCGAGTTGACGCCGAAGGCGCATTTGGTTGGGTTGAGTTTCATCCCATACTTGCGCAACGTTACAAAGCTCTCCGAGAGATCCTCGACGTGCTGTGACGCCTCCCTGCTTTTGACCAGCATGTCGTCCATATATACCTCCATGTTCCGGCCGATCTGCTCCTTGAACACCTTGTTGACCAGCCGCTGGTAGGTCGCTCCTGCATTTTTGAGACCGAAAGGCATAACTCGGTAACAGTAGGTACCTCGGTCGGTTATGAAGGCGGTCTTTCTTCATCTTCAGGGGCCATTCGGATCTGATTATAGCCGGAATAGGCATCCATGAATGATAGCATTTGGTGGCCTGAGGTGGCGTCCACGAGCTGATCGATCCGAGGGAGGGGGAAGCTGTCCTTTGGGCAGGCCTTGTTGAGGTCGGTGAAGTCGATGCAGATCCTCCACTTGCCGTTCGACTTTTTCACCATGACGACATTTGATAGCCAGTTCGGGTAATTCACTTCCCGGACGAAGTTGGCCTTTATGAGTTTGTCGACCTCTTCTTCAATGGCTTTTTGTCGCTCTGGGCGAAGCTTCTTTTCTTCTGCTTGACAGGCCTGTGCCTCTCGTCCACGTTGAGATGGTGGACGAGAACCTCGGGGTCGATTCCCGGCATGTCGGAGGCGGTCCAGGCGAAGATATCGGCATTGCTCCGGAGGAACTTGATCAATCTGTGCCGAGGCTCTCCTTTGAGTAACGACCGATCCTTATGGTTCGATCGGGCCGAGCTTCGTCCAATGGTACTTCCTTCAATTCTTCTGCCGGTTCTCCCCGCTGTTCGGCGAAGTCTTCACGAGCGTCTAGCCCGTCAACTTTGGGCATTCTGGACTGAAGGCTCGTAATGAAACATTGCCGAGCCATGGCTTGACTTCCCCGAACCACACCAACTCCTTGCTCGGTAGGAACTTCATAGATAGATGCGGGATGAAGACTACCGCCTTGAGAGACATTAGACCCGGCCTGCGAATATGGCGTTATATGGGGACCTGAGGTCGGTTACCAAGAAATCTGTCTGAACAATGGCTACAAGGGGCCAGGTTCCCGCGCGGACCGTCAGGGTGACGATTCCTTCTGGGACGATGACGTCGCCAGTGAATCCCATCAGGGTGGAATCCACAGCTCGAAGGTTTTCCATGAGCAATTTCATCCTGGCAAACACACCAAGGTACAAAACGTTTACCGAGCTTCCACTATCCACAAGGATTCGGCTTACATCATAATTGTTCAAATTAAGGGATACAACTAGTGCGTCATCGTGGGGGAGCTGTATCCCAAGAAGGTCATCATAGGAAAAGGAGAGCTCATCGGTGCGTGCCTTCTTCGGCACTGGTGCATCACTGTTGCCCCTGGAGCTCGATCCGCCGGCCTCCTCAATCATGTTGATACGGCCAACCACAGGCGGATTTGGTGGAGGAGGGAGTTGTGGGAGCTCGGGCTGGCGGTCACCTCCTTGCTGCTGCGGCTCGGGTGCCCTCCTAAACTGATCTAGCCATCCCCGCCGAATCAACCTCTCTATTTCGTTCTTCAGCTGCCAGCATTCTTCAGTGTCATGACCATGCTCCCTATGGTAGCGGCAGTACTTAGCGGGATCCCTTCGAGTCAGGTTCCCTCGGAGAGGTACTGGCCGGGGAAGTTGGGCTCTATCTCCATGAGGATCTACGCGCAGGGCACAGTCAGCGGAGTATAGCGATCGAATCTCCTGGGAGGACTTCGGGAGCGATTCCTTGGCGGCAGTGGAGGGACTCTTGGGCGGCGGGGCGGACTTGGCCGACGGACAGGGCAGTGTCGGTCGGGAACTTTGGGCTCTTGCTTCTTTCTTGCTTGCTCAGCGCGGGCCACTCTCCACGACTCCTCGACCCTAGCGTACTTGTCCGCAAGGGCCATCATATCAGATAGACATGGGGGGTAGCTGACCTCCATTGCCAGATAGAAGTCGCTCTCCTTCGAAACTCCCCCCGCCAGGGCGGACATAGCCACCTCATGATTAAGGTGGTCCACCTCCAACATGGCCTTGTTGAAACGGCCAAGGTAGTTCCTCAAGGACTCCCCCTCTCTCTGCTTAACTTCGGAGAGGGAGTCGGATCTTCGTCGATGGCGGCGACTGCTGACGAACTGGCCAATAAAGAGGTGGCTCAGCTCGTCGAATGAATCAATGGAACCTGGTTTCAGGGCGTTGAACCAGGTTCGGGCGGATCCTCTGAGGGTGGATGGGAAGGCTCGACAGAGGATCGCATCAGATGCTCCGTGGAACATCATTATTGACCGGAAGCTACTGAGATGGTCGTCCGGATCAGTGGAGCCGTGATAGGGCTCGACGGTTGGCAGCTTAACGTGGGAGGGAATCACTTCCTCCATGATTCCCTTAGAGAAAGGGATGCCCTGCTCTGCTTTGGGCTGGGGCAGATGGTCTGCTTGGCGGCGTCTAGCTCCTGACGCATCTCTTGGATCTGGCGGCGGATCTCCTCCTCACCGGCTAGAGGAGGGGCTGGGCGCGAGAACCGCAAAGATGGCGTCGAATCATGGTGAGACGTCGCCGGAGAGAGGGAGCGGGCTCGCCGAGATCTGGGAGGATCTCTATCATAACCGGTTCGAGGGACCGGTTTGTCCCCCCTGGGGCGATGCGGGGGATCCGCTGATTCATGCGGATCGGAGGAGGAGGTTGCCGGCGAAGAAGAAATTGTCGCTTCCTTCTGAGGATGAGAAGCAGGAGGAGCCGCAAGGCGCTCCTGTACCAGATGGGTAAGGGCCTGGACTTGCTGGACCAGTGTAGCGAACTGGTCCTGGGTCACCGAAATGGCAGGCGGTGATGGAGTCTCGACAGGTGGGGGTTGTGGTGCTGTGGCGCCAGTCGGATCAGGCCTCTGGGAGGTGACCTGATCTTGGGCATCAGAGGTTGCTCTCCTCCGGTTGGCCATCAGAGAGGTTCTTCTCCGGATCGGGATCCTTGTCTCCTTTCTTCAAGTTTTAACGGGACTTGAGGACCCTTCCTCTAGCGCCAATCTGTTGCCGCTGAAATCCGTCCTCCGACTCGGGCGCGGTCGATCTCCGGGAAGAGGGGGCGGACCTGCAAAAGAAGCCCACACGCGGAGGGATGCTGGGGGTGGTCCTCCACGGAAGACCCTCCGACGCTCAAGTCAGTGGAGAAGAAATCGGCGATCAACCAGACAGTGAGGAGGTGGATCTCTCCGGGAGATCTCTCCGGGGGCGGCCAATCGGAGGCTCCAAAGGGCAGGAGCGCTGACGAGCTACCGGCGAGAGCAGGAGAGTGAGAGTGGAGGTGTAAGCGCGCAAAATGTGCGTACCTGAGGGAATCTGTGATTATGATATTTATAGACTGCCACCTGGATCGTGAGCGCCTTCTGAAAGGTCCGGAGGTTGTTAAGATACGGAGACGGATAAAATCAGGCCGTTGTGGGCCGTTAGGGTCCGTACCCTGTTCGTTTTGGTATCGACGGCTGGGAGAGCTCCTTGGTGTCTCGAGATCGGGTTGAGTAGGCCTGGGGCGGTTACGATAGGCTTTAGGCCACGTTCCGACATGATTCCTTGTCCAGGATGCCGCTCGGGCAGGTTTGAGCTCTGCCGCGTTAGGTACCGGAGGTATATGTTATGTTGTGGATCGCTCGAAGGGGCCGAGCTAAGGAAGCCCGGAGGAGGCCGAGCTATGGAAGCCCGGAGGAGGCCGAGCTACGGAAGCCCGGAGGGGGCCGAGCTACGGAAGCCCGGAGGGGGCCGAGCTACGGAAGCCCGGAGGGGGCCGAGCTACGGAAGCCCGGAGGAGCCCGGAGGAGGCCGAGCTACGGAAGCCCGGAGGAGGCCGAGCTACCGAAGCCCGGAGGAGGCCGAGCTACCGAAGCCCGGAGGAGGCCGAGCTACGGAAGCCCGGAGGAGGGCCCGAGGAGGCCGAGCTATGGAAGCCCGGAAGGGGCGAGGGGAGGAGGTTAGCCTTAGCCGCCTCGCACGGACATTAATGCACGACGATTTTACCCCCCAATACTATTCATAATGGCTTTTACAGCTTCATAGCGAGCCTTATCAGATGGGATCAGATGGGTGTCCAAACATCTGCTGCAGAGATTCTATAATCTCTCTTGTAGTTTCAAAGGCCTCGTGCTTAGTTCTAAGCACCTCATTTATTGCTGCTAACAAGTAGCAACGGGCTTTGTTGTTTGCAACAACCTAACAGTTATACTCATCAGTAACAACCTTGGAGGCACTGGACAATCATCCTTAAGGACATAGTGGTAGTTTTCATTAATGAGAAGGATATTCATGTTGCTTTTTCACTTAACAAAATTTTCACCAGTTAATACTTGAGAGGCGAGAAGTGAGAAAATCGGGTTTGACATATTTGCTGAAAAATAAGAAAATTTTAATAAATAATTACATAAATATCATCACACAATTTAAGGCAAAGTTAATATGATGCATAAATGCACATGTTAAAATACATAAAAACATGCTTACTTAAAAAGTCTAAGGAAATTTAATCTCCGCCGTAGGGTAGGTCAAATAGTTGCTAATTAAAATGAGACTTTCTCAATTAATAAGTATTTGCCGAAATATTGAGATATTTCTAATACTCATTAATTTTCTTAAATTTTGATCAAGAAAATAATTAACTAATTTAATTATTTCTTCATGAGTGTGACCCATCGTATCAGACTTTTTGAGACTTAACTTAGAAATTACCGCCGTAGGGTAGGTCAATTCTAAAATACATCTTAAAAATCCTATCTTATGGAAGATAGCCTTGGTATTGCCATTAATAGACACCCTCCGTAGGGAGGACAAAATCAAAACATTGCGAGACGCTACTAATAACTCACGGTGTTGTACTAACGATAGAGACCAGGGTTTATTATCGTATTACCCCTCCCACTCATTATTTTGCAAAAGTATATTTTATTTATAAAACAACTTTTGTTTCATAAACCCTTAGTTAATTTAAACAATTTAAATCACTAAGATTTTATGATTGTAAACACTTTAAAATTATAAAATAAGCTAAATGTGATAACTTAAATATAACACTTAAATTTAAAACATCACATTTGGCACATTAATTTTGCAAATCCAATTGCTAAATTAATTTACAAATTTAATCTCATTAAATTTATTACAGAGTGCATTAAATATAATTTACTAAAACCTTTTTAGTAAAAATTAAAAAAAAATGCACATAGATGCGTGACATATAATAAAGGTAGACACATTTCTATCTCTAATATGGCATATAATATGCATGAAATGTAATTATTATCGACATAACAAAACATCCATAAAAAAAAACGAAACAAAAAACATCTCATATGTGAAGAGTAAATGTAATTATTATCAACGTAATAAAAACATTCAATAAGAAGCGAAACAAAAAAAAAAAAAAAACTTCACTCTTCACGTCTTTTGAGATAGGCCGTGAGGCTCGTCGAATTCCTGGAAAATGGTGGGGCTCTTCGAATCACTAGGAAACAGTGAGGCTCTTCGAATTCAAACAATGAGGCTTAGAGCCGGCTCTTCGAATTCTAGGAAACAATGAGGCTCAAAGCAGGGAAGGGATTCTCCACTCAAAATCTTCTATTTGAAAGCCTTTGAAAAAATTCTCAATAAAACAGGACTCTTTAATAAGTATAAAAAATTCTAATTAAGAACTTTTTTCAAAACCATGAAGAACCTTTCTTCATCAATATAAAAGGAACCTTATATTCAATTAATCTAATCAAAATAAAATTACATAACTTATTACATGGAATAGAAAAATTAACGCTAATCAATTCACACATTCATTCATCATCATGAAAATATTAAAAGCATATACCATTATGCATGAGTGCCTACCCAATTATCATATAATCTATTATTAAATTAATAGGGGTATAACCTTCTCTGATACCAATTGATGGTAATCTCAGAACAATCTAAGATGTTTGCGGAAGCATGATAAAGATCAAATCACATATCTTAGCGAAAACAAGATAAGAATCAAATCACATATCTTAAAAAATTGAGTTAGCAATCTATACCCATATTAATTTAATAACAAGAATAATAGGAAGATTAAGAAATTGACCTTTCGTTCTCCACCAATACTACCTTGAAATCATCAAATCCTTTTGATCACCACAGATCTTTCAAACGTTCTCCAAATTATGATGAACACGAACGAGTGGGCGTTCCTTTGGGTTGTGATTGAGATCACACAACTGAGTTTCATTTACTTTGCATTCTCAGCTCATGAGATAAAGTGAAGTTCAAGGAGAGAACTCTCTGTGGTTGATCATTATCTTCCGATGTTCTTTTCTGTTATTCTTCTCTTGTGAATCATATATTTTGAGAGAATAATAAAGATAACTTCCAACTTTTGGAATTACTTTAACGAATATCAATCCAACAATCAATTGTTGGTTAGTTTTGATATATTTATCATGGGACGTTACGGGAGAGATGAAAGCTCTCTCACGATCCCATATTTATTTCTCCAACAACTAAATAATTTTCACATAGACTCTTCTCGTGGAATATGCGATGTGTTCTTATAATAGAAATTAATTCAATTAATTTCTATACAAAAATTAATTTAGAATTCTCAATTCCAAATTAATAACTCAACCCAACATATCATAAAGTTCCCATAATTTAATGGAGCCGTCCAAAGGAACTATGGACATTATAAATTTAAGCTCCAATAATTTTGACATTCAATTAACACCTTAATTAAAATATTAAAATTATTAATTTCAAATTACTCAACTAAAAATTTGAAACTACATTCTTAAAATTATAAAATTAATTATATTTAAAAGGATTTGAATCGTCTGATATAGTCACTACATATAAATCAATCCTCCATAAACGGTTCATAATTAAAGCTAGGCATTTTTGGTTAACCTCTTTATCACATCTTTATCCATAAGTACCATTAATTCTATAATGAATAATATATTTATGATTCAATCATAAATTGAATGCTCTTATTATTCAAGTCCCGAATCAACACTTGGAACCCCCTGATCTGACTTCTTTACGAAAGAATGGATTTCATCTTGTATATTAATATTCCCGGTTACTTATGTTATTATATTTCCAATATACCAAGAATTTAACACTATATTTCTTTATAAGTCAAAAAATATAATACAATAAATAGGAGTCTATTAATTACTCAGAATTAAGATCGATTCACATATGACCATTGATTAATTCCTCTATTTTAACAACAAAATATTAGAGATTCATAATTAATCATGTTCCAGTCCTATATAATTAAATTATATAAAGCGCTTTCATTCCGATAATCTCATTATCAACAATCCGATAAAATCGTTTCATTCAGAATGTAATGAACCACGCTAGTAATTTTAAATTAAAGATCCCGATTGCAAATTTAATTTATAATTACGGATAAATTTAGATTATTTTACTTTAAGTATTATCCTCTGCATATAACACTTATATACAATATTTAAAGTCACATTTTAAAATCCAAGATTTTTAATATTTATAAAGCATCATAACATGCATGCAAGTATAATATTAAAAAATAAATATCATTTATTTATGGCACATATCCCAACAATTACTACTTTTCATTAATTTTCATGATAATTTAAATAATAATTGTGAGATACAAATTAAATCATAATTAAAAAATTAATTTTAATTTTTATAGTTAGAAGAAAAAGTGCAAATATATCTTCTTCTTTTCTTTATTTTCCAATGCACTAATTAATAAAGAATTGTTAATCAATAACTCACAAATATTAGTATTATTCACAAATTATTTATAAATTATTAAAAAAATGTTCCTTGAAAAGACATACCAATAACTCAAAATATTGATGCAAGCTATTAATGAAAATTAATACAAGGGTAAATCCATGACATATCTACATAATATATATCACCATTCTTCGGAGAAATGAATGTGTGATAAATTGTATGAACTTTTTTTTATTTTGTTGAACCTTATGTATTACTTATAGGATTTCAAATCCCTATCCTTAATCAAAACATCCATCAACTTTAGACCTCTGTCTAGGGATGAAATTTTTTTTCGTTTGGCCATTTACTTGGTTGGTACCATTTTTAACGGAATCCTCGATCTAAATGGCTTAACGGGTAACGAGGATTACTCGTTACGAGTAAATGGTTTGGGTATGGTATTCTCCGCCCCATCCCCGTTTACCTATTTTTGTCTCCGTTAGCTTTAATATTATATATTTAAATTTTTAAATATATATTTATATATTAATATATAAAAAATTTAAAATAAATAAAATATATATAGTAAATTACGTTTGAATCTATTCTTCCAGTCTCTTGCTCTTCCTTCTTTCATGCAATTTTGTCCTTATATTTTAAAACTGTCATATTTTGGCCACCTCATTATATGAGATCAACTAATATATATTGATAGAATAGCTAACATGTTAGTAGGAGATAAATAAACTATTCTATTAGTTTTAACTAGCTCCATGATGAAACATCGAAAACCAGCTTCATGATGAAACATTGAAAACCGTAACAATCTCAAAAAACATAATGAATTAGACTTTAGCAAATAAAAGTTGATGGATCAAAATAAATTTGAGTGAAAGTTATTGGATCAAAATAAATATCTTTACCTACAATTTATTGAAATCATAGGAAAAGATTTTATAGTGAAAGAATTTTCACTAAGAAGAATAATTTTTTTATTATTCTTCTAAAAATATTTTTTCCTATGATAAAATTGAAAATAAAAAATCATAGGAAAAGATTTTGGCACCTTGTACGAAAAAGTTTTACTTACAAAAATAGTGAAAATCATAAGATTTTTTAAAAAAAATTTGGAGGCAAAAACATCCCGCCAATGTTTTTCATCCGTTCAGCTTTTACCTACGAATTTGATGAATATCGTAGGCAAAAGAAGGGCTTGAATCTTCATCCTCGTTTTGAAATTATTTTCTCTGACTCTCTGCCCTCGGAATACCCGATGTGAGGAGGGTTGGATAGAGCTGTAGCGCAACGATTTAAACACCTTAATTTCACTATTAGGATAGCGAGAGTAAGGGATCGATTCCACATGGACTTTAGCGATTATCTTGAAATAATTTTATAAATTTAACTAAATAGATAACTAAGTAGATAATTAATAGTGCAAAATAATAAGATATGGTTTATCTTATTAGAGCACGGCTCGTACCCATAGATCACGGCCCATCCCTTTTAAGAATAAATCAGTCTAAATTATTTTCACTTAAATAAAATTTAATAACAATTAAATATGCATAAAATTTTGTTTCAATAACATCCAAGAGTGCATATTAAAATCTAAAATAAAAGAGTTTTAATTTCTGATAGTAATAAAAGAGCAACAAATTCTTCCTACACCAAACCAAATATGGGATGAACGGTTCGGAGACAAGCTGAACCGGGTGCTGCCTTTCTTCCTTCACAGACGCCAAGCTACGGACGCAGCACATGGAACACAGGACTCTTCACGGACGGCCGCTTGCTCCAAGCCACGAACAGAACCCATGGACTTCTCACAATGCCATGGAACAAAACTATCAGGGAAGGAAAAGGAAGAACAGCCTCTGGGCATGGACGGAACAGAGCTTACGAACGGCGGATGTCCTGGATGCAGCGCGCTGGATGGATGGCTTCCTTGGAATCCCTTTGTGCTATTTGTAGAGGCCCTGGACGTGGCCTTGATGCGGCGAGGAATCTATTTCAAAACAGAGAACGCAGCGGAAGCAACGAAAATAACAAAAGAAATCTAGATAAATAATCAATAAAATTTAAATTCCTTCTAAAAGAATTTAATTCTCTCAATTTGATAACTTCCAATCTAATCTATTCCTTAATTGGTGGAGGAAACGGTTAGAATTTGAATGAAGAAGAATCGGCGGAAACAGAGAACTGGGCAGAAAACGATGAAGTCTGCAACGTATTTGCCGTTTTTGCTTTGAAATCCGTGCTAAATCCTTATAAAATCAATTCCGAGCTCATCTTAAATCCGATTTGAGTGCTGTTTGCATTGTTAAATCCCTAAAATCAAACTCTTTAAGTTGATAAGATTTTATCTAAAATATTATATAAAATATTAAAATAATAAATAATAATAGGTACGTTAAATTATTAATTAATAGGTTTAATGATAATTATTTATACGTTTATTACTCCCCCCAACTTGAATCTTACTCATCCTCGAGAAAATAAGAAATTTAGAAATATGTACCAAGCTAATCC
>UESW01004222.1:0-99218 GCA_900491605.1 Calamus simplicifolius | reverse complement strand
GTCGCTAAATTGGCGCCATCACCTGGCGGAAAAATATTTTTATTTTCTAATAATTGCCGTCGCTAAGGCGTCGCAATAATTTTTAATAATTTAAATAGATTAAAATAAAAACTATTACAATATTGCGACGCAACAATGCGTCACAATTATTTTTTAAATATTTTTAATGAAAATATTTAAATTTATTATAATATTGCGACGACAAATGGCATCGCATTTATTTAATAATATTTATAAATGATTATATTTATAATTAATGTTAAATTACGACGAGAATGGCGTCGCAATTTATTTTATAAATTTTAATTACATAAACTTATTTAAAAAAGATTGCGACGATCGTCGACGATCCAACGGTTGCGATCGATCCAAGCCCTGATCCCGATCGGCGACGACTGATCGTGGACCGCGGCAATCGGTCCGATCGGCAAAGGTCGGACGGTTGCGATCGATCCAGCCGTGATCCCGATCGGCCACGACCTATCTCGGACAGTTGCAATCCGTCCCAGATCGACGACGATCCGACGGTTGCGATCGATCCAAGCCGTGATCCCGATCGGCCACGACCGATCTCGGACAGTTGCAATCCGTCAGAGATCGGCGACGATCCGACTGTTGCGATCGATCCAAGCCCTGATTCCGATCGGCGACGACCGATCGCGGACCACGGCTATCGGTCCGATCGGCAAAGATCCAACGGTTGCGATCGATCCAAGCCCTGATCCCGATCGGCCACGACCTATATCGGACAGTTGCAATCTGTCCCAGATCGACGATGATCCGACGGTTTGCGATCGATCCAAGCCCTGATCCCGATCGGCCACGACCGATCTCGGACCGTGGTGATCCGTCCGAAATCGGCGACGATCCAACGGTTGCGATCGATCCAAGCCCTGATCCCGATCGGCCACGACCTATCTCGGACAGTTGCAATCCGTCCCAGATCGACGATGATCCGACGGTGCAATCGATCCAAGCCCTGATCCCGATCGGCCATGACCGATCTCGGACCGTGGCGATCCGTCCGAAATCGGCGACGATCCAACGGTTGCGATCGATCCAAGCCCTGATCCCGATCGGCCACGACCTATCTCGGACAGTTGCAATCCGTCCCAGATCGACGATGATCCAACGGTTGCGATCGATCTAAGCCCTGATCCCGATCGGCCATGACCTATCTCGGACAGTTGAAATCCGTCCATCGACGATGATCCGACGGTTGCGATCGATCCAGCCTGATCCCGATCGGCCACGACCGATCTCGGACCGTGGAGATCCGTCCGAAATCGGTGACGATCAACGGTTGCGATCGATCCAAGCCATGATCCCGATCGGCCACGACCTATCTCGGACAGTTGCAATCCGTCCCAGATCGACGACGATCCGACGGTTTGCGATCGATCCAAGCCGTGATCCCGATCGGCCACGACCGATCTCGGATAGTTGCAATCCATCAGATATCGGCAACGATCTGACTGTTGCGATCGATCCAAGCCCTGATTCTGATCGGCGACGACCGATCACGGACCGTGGCTATCGGTCCGATTGGCAAAGATCCGACGGTTGTGATCGATCCAAGCCCTGATCCTGATCGGCCACGACCGATCTCGGACCGTGGCGATCTGTCTGAAATCGGCGACGATCCACGATTGCGATCGATCCAGCCCTGATCCCGATCGGCCACGACCTATCTCGAACAGTTGTAATCCGTCCAGATCGACGATGATCCGACGGTTGCAATCGATCCAAGCCCTGATCCCGATCGGCCCGACCGATCTCGGACCGTGGCGATCCGTCCGAAATCGGCGACGATCCAACGGTGCGATCGATCCAAGCCGTGATCCCGATCGGCCACGACCTATCTCGACAGTTGCAATCCGCCCAGATCGACGACGATCCGACGGTTGCGATCGATCCAAGCCGTGATCCTGATCGGCCACAACCGATCTCGGACAGTTGCAATCCGTCAGAGATCGGCGACGATCCGACTGTTGCGATCGATCCAAGCCCTGATTCCGATCGGCGACGACCGATCGCGGACCGCGGCTATCGGTCCAATCGGTAAAGATCCGACGGTTGCGATCGATCCAAGCCTTGATCCCGATCGCCACGACCTATCTCGGACAGTGCAATCCGTCCGAGATCGACGACGATCCGACGGTTGCGATCGATCCAAGCCCTGATCCCGATCGGCCACGACCGATCTCGGACCGTGGCGATCCATTCGAAATCGGCGATGATCCACGGTGTGATCGATCCAATCCCTGATCCCGATCGGCGATGACCGATCGCGGACCGCAGCAATCGGTCCGATCGGCAAAGGTCCGACGGGTGCGATCGATCCAAGCCGTGATCCCGATCGGCCACGACCTATCTCGGACAGTTGCAATCGTCCGAGATCGGCGACGATCCGACGGTTGCGATCGATCCAAGCCCTGATCCGATCGGCGATGACGATCGCGGACCACGGCAATCGGTCCGATCGGCAAAGGTCCGACGGTTGCGATCGATCCAAGCCGTGATCCCGATCGGCCACGACCTATCTCAGACAGTTGCAATCCATCCGAGATCGACGACGATCCAACTGTTGCGATCGATCAAGCCGTGATCCCGATCGGCCACGACCGATCTCGGACAGTTGCAATCCGTCCAAGATCGGCGACGATCCGACGGTTGCGATCGATCCAAGCCCTGATCTCGATCGGCCATGACCTATCTCGGACAGTTGCAATCCGTCCGAGATCGGCGACGATCCGACGGTTGCGATCGATCCAAGCCCTGATCCCGATCGGGCCACGACCGATCTCGGACCGTGGCAATCCGTCCGAGATCGGCGACGATCCAACGCTTGCGATCGATCCAAGCCCTGATCCCGATCGGCGATGACCGATCGCGGACCGCGGCAATCGGTCCGATCGACGACGATCCGAGGGTTGCGATCGATCCAAGCCCTTATTCTGATCGGTCACGATCGATTTGGACCGATCGCTATTTAACATAATTAATTTTTTAAATATATAACGATGCAAAGGGTTGCATCGTATTTTTTTAATATGATAATTATAATATATAAAAAATTAACTTTAATTCAAATAATTACGATGCAACAAGTACGTCTCTATATTAAACATAATTTTCCAAATTAATATTTTTGCTTATTACATCGCTAATGCGTGCTATTTAACATAATTAATTTTTTAAAAATAATTTATCAAATTTAATTTATTTAAATTATTGCGACCCTTTATTGCGTCGCTATATTAAAAATAATTTTAATTTATTTTCTAATTTATTGCATCGCTAATGCGTCGCTATTTAAAATATTTAATTTTTTCCAAAATATTGCGACGCACTGGGTGGCGTCGCAATATTTTTTAAAATATTAGTACTATAAAAATATAATTCCATTTAATTATTTGCAACGCAATTGTGTCATCGCTAAATTAAAAATAATTTTCTATTTTTCTAGTTTATTGCGTCGCTAAGGCGTCGCTATTTAAAATATTTAATTCTTTTCAAAATATTGCGACGCACTGGTTGGCATCGCAATATTTTTTAAAATATTACCACTGTAAAAAATATAATTCTATTTAAATTATTTGTGACGCAATTGTTGCGTCGCTATATTAAAAATAATTTTTCTATTTATAATTTTATTGCGTCGCTAAGGCGTCGCTATTTAAAATATTTAATTCTTTTGAAAACATTGCGACGCACTGTTATGCATCGCAATATTTTGTAAACTATTTATACTTTAAACAATATAATTTCATTTAAATTATTTGCGACGCATTTGTTGCGTCGCTAAATAAAAAATTATTTTTCTTATTTTCTAATTTATTGCGTCACTAATGCGTCGCTATTTAATATATTTAATTCTTTTAAAAACATTGCGACGCAATGTGATGCGTCGCAATATTTTTTTCTGATAATTATTTTATAAAATTTAATTTAATTTCAATTATTTGCGACGCAATTGGTGCGTCGCTAAATTAAAAATAATTTTTCTAATTATCTATTTTATTGCGTCGCTAATACGTCACTATTTAAAATATTTAATTCTGTAAAATAAATTGCAACACAATATTTGCGTCGCAATATTTTTATTAATATTTATATTTCATAAAAAATTAATTTAAAAATATTGCGACGCAATATTTGCGTCGCAATATTAAAAATTTAATTTTTTTTGATTTTTGGTTAATTGAGTCGCTAATGAGTCGCTAATGCGTCGCAATATTTTGTTGTCACAAAGGCGTCGCAAAGAGGTCGCAATTTAGCGACACAATTTTGCGTCGCTAATTTGCGTCGCTATTTCGGTATTTTCTTGTAGTGGTTCCTATGTCAAAAAATAGAATGTTTGAGCTAAGTTTGCATGTTGATGGATCCTCTTGTATGTTAACATAAAGTCTTGATGACTCTACTCTATGGCATCTTAGATATGGACATTTAAACTTTGATGGATTAAAACTTTTGTCTAGCAAGAATATGTGACAGAAATGCCTTGGCTGAAAATGTTTAAGGAAAAATATGAAACTTGCATAGTTGGAAAGCAACAAAGGAGAACCTTCATTTCAGGAAGATCAAGAAGAGCAACAAAACCATTGGAATTGATACATTCAGATGTTTGTGGCCCAATCAAACCAACAACTATGGGAGGTAATGAATATTATCTTTCCTTCACTGATGATTATTCTGAAAAGACATGGGTTTATTTATTAAAAAAAAAGAGTAAAGTGTTTCAGAAATTTAAGGAATTTAAGTTGCTTGTTGAAAAACAAAGTGGTTTTCAAATTAAAGCTTTGAGATCGGATCGTGGTGGTGAGTATTTATCCAAAGAGTTTCAAATTTTTTCAAGCACAAGAAATTTTTCATCAGGTTACTATGCCTTATTCACCTCAGCAAAATGGGGTTTCAGAAAGAAAAAATTGAACTATTTTAAATATGGTTCGATGTATGTTGAAAGATAAAAATATGCCTAAAGAATTTTGGGGAGATAAGTTTTTACTTTCAAAGGTCCTATCAATCGCAGAAACATTTAGCAAAGGTCCTATCAATCGCAGAAACATGAGAAGGAGGTAAGTTTTTACTTTCAAGCAAATTTTATTCTTTACATGTAGTATGTGCTATTTAATCAGATTTTTCACTTTCAGGATGAGTAATCCCTGAATTTTAAAATTGAATTTTTTTTGTGAAAAGTTTTTAATCTTCAAGATGGATATTGTCCAAATTATGCATATTATTTCTGCCACATTAGATGAATTTTAGGTTCATGCCTTTTTTATTTGTCTGTGATTTAATGTTACCTCCTTTTGCTTTGTGGGTAAAGCCTATGGAAGGTGGCCATTAGCCTTTCTAGTAATTAGGATGATGCCTCATTTGAAGCAATGGCAAAAGCCACCCAAAAATCCCATGTTTGGTACGAAAAACAAGCTCAATGATCTATTGGTTTAGGTTTGGGTCCCCAAAATCAAATCTGGAATCTGGGGTCAGGCCTTGGTACATGGTGATCCAAACCCATGGTCCATAGGCAAGCTCCATTATGCATATGAGATTTTGCATAACCATATGATGAACATCTACTTCTCATTTAGGTAGTGTTTGAAATAGGGGATAAGAGGGGATATCCAGAGGATATTCCCTCTTATTCCCAAAAGCCATAACTATAAGGGATAGTAGAGAATAAAGTTAACCAAAGGGATAATTCATGATTAACCATGGTTAATCATGAATTATCCCTTTGGTTAACTTTATTCTCTACTATCCCTTATAGTTATGAGATATCCCCTCAATTTATTCCCTAGCAAATGCAGGAATAGCTGGTTATCCCTTCAAATAAGAGTAAAAAAAGGTTATCCTATGGATTTACCTTTTTACATTTGATATGATCAATGGGATAGCCAAGGGATATCCCTAGGGATAGCTAGGGAACAAACTCTATACCATACACTTATCCATGGATAATATTTTTTCTATCAAACACTACCTTAGTCTTCTCAACTGAGACTATTCTTTTATCTATTTCCTTCCAAAAGTATCCCGGAACTTTTTATTTCCTTAATCTCATGATGGAGGCCATGGCAATTTCAATGAGTCTCAGATTGTATTACACCCTCAGCTCCTCATGCTTGCAATTTTGCCTCACCTCACCTCAAGTATGGGTTCCAGAAACCGACCAGTAAATATTACACCATGAGGTATAGGGTTGTAAATTACATTTGGATCTGACAGATGGAATTTGCATTTGGATATGCATAAGCCGAAGGCAACCCAAACCTGGATCATTACCACCTCTAATTATTTCATCACCGTATTTAAATTGACAAATCAAATTAGTGATTTTTTAACCCAACCATATTTCCATAGAATTCTTGCAACGTGTACCATCTTTAACTAGAACCTTTCAAAAATAGTTACACTAACCATTATCACTTCATTGCTTTACGATAAAATCTATTTTACAAATGCCAAATATGAAAGAAGGAACAATCTCATGTCTAGTTTAACTCTGAACATATAAATATGACTAAATTATTTTGGCTATAAATAAGAAGAGATTTAATACAATCTTGAACACAATGTATGTGTATGTATAAAGGATAAACTCTTGTAAACATGTACATAAAATATATTTATGAATAGTTATGCATATCTATATCTAGAAATGTAAAAAATTTGTATGAATTTAGTTTTTTGCATATGTACTATTTTAAATTGGTTTATACACATCTTTTGAGAAAATAACATGATATCCAAATATGTTTAAGATAGAAATTTCAATAACTTAAAGTATTTTATAGATTAAAATTTTGTCTTGTCTTGAGAAATTATAATGTATAAAAGTAAATTATCATACTTAAAAAATTATAGAATGGAAGACAAGTTTTTGAATAAAATAAGTTTTATTCAAAAACTTATCTACCATGGTCCTCACTGTACTTTTCAGAGTTTGTCTAGAAAATACAACTTTCAAATCATTGTAATTATTAGATTAAACATTGACCCATGGTCATTAATCCATGGAAATAAATGCGTCACCTTCAACCATATCCTTTATTGAAGAAAAGAAACACTATCTCAATCTAAGCACATGCAAGGTTATCTCCTACCTATCACCACTATCTTCACGTTTTTTTTTCTCTTTCATCGCTATCTCCATCTTTTTCTACATCATGGCTCCTTCGGATCTCATGCAGGAGGATTTATCATTCTAAGGTTCTCTTAGATAGATTTTAGAATTTTTGCCCTTTCAAAGATGCTATCAATGTGATCAGAAATCTTATAGCCATGATATCTTTTTATTAAGCTTTCCACAACATATCATGGATAGTTTTGCAAATCAAAATCCCAATCAGGCTTTTGTTGTTCCAAATAATCCTCTTACATAAGAAGCTGATGTGCCATCACAGGTGCCAGATGATAAAATATTAGAAGATGAGGTTGATATAACCATTGTGTATAAGCCAATAAGACCCAATATTGTGACAATTTGATCACCGGATGATGATAAGTAATCGGGTTCTTCTTTTCCCCTTTATTACAATTTCTATGATATTTTCAAAAAATTTCTTTTTCATCATCTTGCGTAACCATCAAATTTTTATTTTTTTCATCTATGTTTGAAAATTTATTCACAAATAATGGAGATAGTTTATATAAAATATTTACTTTGTAGAATATTAGTTAAACTGGTGAAGAAGTATGAAGAAAAGAACTAAATTACTATATTTGATAATCTAAAAAAGCAAAGTGCAAGGCAGTGCAAAGAAAGATGGATCAACTATCTACGGCCCGATATCAAAGTTAATCTTCTGTGTTCCTCTTTTCTTCTTTTATTCTTAGATTAAAAAAAGAGAAATTTTAAAAAGCTTTCTTTTTTGCTTATCCAATTTTTTCCATAGTACATTTTATGTAAATATTAATATTAGAACCATTTTAATCATATCTTCTTCTTTTTTCATAAATTAGATATCTATGTCGTGTGCTACACACATGTGCATATACATTCAACATAAATGGGATTGATGCAGTAAAGCTTTGTACATTTGTTTCACATGTACAAACTATAATGAGCATAAATACTATTTTCCCTTTAGATTTATTTTCAACTAACTATAATGAATCTTTCTAGCTTGGCTTTAGCTCATATATTTCCATGAACATGCATGTTTATATGTGATAGATGTAGATGTATACTTCTATGTATATATGAATGGATATATATATATATATATATAGACACACATGATAGTATTATTTTGGAAAAAGAATATCTCACCTTTGCATCAAATGAATGAGACCAATGGAAAGGTAATTACCATCACTACTACATGGAATGATGTCATATGATAGGTGCTTCATTGTTAAGAAAAAGGCAAAGTGGAGAATATTTGATCTAGAAATATATAGGACTCCTACATGAATAATATACAATAATATAATAAATAAAATTGAACTGTAAGGCTTATTTTTTTTTGAATTGCATTGTCATTGTAATATTTGAAGACCGACTTCTGTTTTCATGAATGCAAACAATGTGTAAATCATAGGTTTTTAATCTGGATTCCTATTATTTGTGAAATGTTAAAATGCAAATCTTACTATATTGAATTAAGGTTTGTTGCTATAGAATCTCCTTTTTTTTTCATAGATACACAAACCTGTATCTATAATAATTATATCTTTTTTCTATAAAATTTGGATTCACATTTTCTTGAAAAAATTTGAGTTCAACAAGTTATTCCCAAACATGAACCATGGATATGAATAGGCATTTGATCTTAGAGTGCGGCTACTCAAGACACTGTTCTACCCATATTTTTGAGGATAGTGGAATGAGCCTTTAATGTTACACTAACATGTACTTTGGTTAAGGCATATGAGCTTGATAGTAAACAGTAAAATCTCCATGATGCATGACCAGAAAGGTAAAAGAATTCTTTGGTAGAAAAAGTGTTGCTCTATGCTAAATAATTGCACATAATTGATAATGCTGCCTTTGGTCTAAATAACTGCCTCTATTACTTTTAGACACATTTGTCTTCGCACAGTGCACATCACATGTTCGAATTGAGTTCAATCCAATTGGAAATTAGAACTCATAGACTTTTATACTTCTACAAATGAAGCCACTTTCTTTTAGAAATAATCTACAAATTATGGTTAAGATGCAGCATTCACAAGCATTATTACTCAGCTGTGAATTTGCCAAGATTTAAATATATGCTATGAACTAATTGTGGTGACTTCATCTATGCAGAGGGATGCTTGGGCGGATCAAGAAGATAGACAAATAATTCTAGCCCATACAGGAGTTGGGCAATAAATGAGTTGAAATAGCAAAAAGACCGCCAGGAAGAACAGAAAATTCTGTGAAAAATCACTGGAATTCAACTAAACGCAAGCTATATTCTGGGAGGCCGTGTTGGACCACAATAGCCAGAAAAACCCCCTTGCAAGAATATATCAAATGCTTAGAAGATCCGTCATCAGATGTAGATATTCCGTAGTGGCAATGCTAACTCAAAATCATGAGAATGGATGCAACACTAGTTCAGCGGCACCAGTGAACTCCTCGCAAGCATACTCTCACCACTGGACCTAGTGCTCTCAGTGAAGCCCACATTGCCATTTCCCCTCTCACAGAATTCCATCAGAAGCTTCACTCAGTCATCGACATCATCAGCACCAAAAACCCTCTATAGCTACGGGAGATGGTGTCGCCAGAGGAAGCCCCTCAGATCTCTTCACCACACACCATACTTCATATGAGGAAACTACAACGAATGTCGACTCAGTCTCCGGCAATGGCAGCGGTGTCATCTTCTATCAGTAAGCGGAGTAGTGGAGGTAATGGTGGTTCAGTAGCACCAGTGACCTCCACTAGCCTGCCGGCCTTTAGTCATGCAGGCTTGTTTCCTTCTTTGCCAAACAACATCGGAAGCTTAGCCCAGCCGCTAGCAGCAGAAGGATCAATTACGCCAATGCTCAATGGGACCAGAGGGAGTGGGTCTAAGAGTGCCAATGGACCTCTCACAAGCTTGCTGCCTCTCAAACTTGGTACATGCAAAGTTGGTCACGGAGAGTTGTTCACCACTAAATTACCGTCCTCCTGCTTGCGAAACTACGATGACATCTTGACTCGGCCGGCAGCTAAGGGAAAGTCAGTAATGGCGGACAACCCAGACAGCACTGGATGTAACGATATAATGGTTTGGTGATTCCAAACACCCTCAGAAGCGAGCCTGATATTGGACCGAGTGTGTTTAAAGATGGCACTGGTGCAATGCTTGGTTGGAATGATGTGATCAATCGCACTAAGAGTAATTCAATCATGCAACCAGTTCCAAGTATGGAAATCAGCATTTGCCGGGGCACCATGTTGTTAAATATGAGAGGAAAAGAAAGAATTCCAGGAAGAAGAATAACAGGAACACACAGAATTTTTGAATGCTTTTCAGAAAAAAAAAAAACAGAGGAACAGGAACCTACATTCGTTCAAAAACAACATTTCAAAATTGAAATTCAAAAGGATAACTAACCACTAATTATATGGTCCTACAAATAAGCCATGATCAGTAATTCTAAAACAGCCTAACTGCTTCCTAAAAACCAGGACAGCAAACACCAGAATCAGCAGTCCGGCACAGGGATATGTTTCATGTTTCAGTCCGGCACAGGGATATGTTTCAATCCTAAAGCATGTTCCTAACACTCCTCCTTGCTTTAGGAGCTGCAAACCCCGAGCTTCTCTCTTAGATCTTCAAATTTGCTGACAGGCAGTGGCTTCGTGAAGATATCTGCCAATTGGTTTTCAGATTTGCAATAAACAAGAACAATTTCTCCTTCCTTCTGCACTTCTCTTAAAAAGAAAAATTTGATCTTGAAATGCTTGGTCTTTCCATGAAACACGGGATTATGAGAGATAGCAATAGTAGCTTGGTTGTCAACAAGAATCTCTGTGCTTTCCTTTTGCTCTAGGTCAATATCAACTAAATTTTCCTCAACCATAAAGCTTGATTAACAGTAGCTATTGCAGCAATAAACTCTGCTTCGGCGGTGGATTGAGCTACAGTTTCTTGCTTCTTCGAGCTCCATGAGAAAATACCAGAACCAAGAGTAAAACAGTAACCTGAAGTGCTCCTCATATCATCAAAAGAACCTCCCCAGTCACTGTCAGAAAAACCAACCAGCTGGAACTCCCTGCTTCTTGTGAACTTAACTCCAAAATCAATTGTGCCCTTGACATATCGAATCACTCTCTTGGCAGCCTTGAGATGTAATTCACTTGTACAGTGCATGAATCGAGACAAAATACTTACAGCATTCAAAATATCAGGCCTTGTTGCTGTGAGATACATCAAGCAACCAATTAAACTCCTGAAATATCTTTCATCAACTTTGTCAGCACCATCTTCTTTGCACAGCTTCTCTTTTGATTCATTGGAGTGCTTGCTGCCTTGCATTCCTCCATCTGAAACTTCTTCAGTATTTCCTTTGCATACTTCTTCTGACAGATGAAAACTTCACCTTGCCCTTGCTTGATCTCCATGCCAAGGAAGTAGGACATGAGCCCGAGATCTGTCATTTCAAACACTTTCATCATCTCCTGTTTGAAATTTTGAATATGATTTGCATTGTTTCCTGTAACCAGTAGGTCATCAACATACAGTGAAACAATAAGAATGTCAGTACCATTGTGCTTGACATGCAAGGTTGTTTCTGATAGACTTTTCACAAATCCCAAGTTCAACAATGTTCATCAATTTTGCTATACCAAGCTCTTGGAGCTTGTTTTAGACCATAAAGGGCCTTCTTGAGAAGAAACACCTTGTCCTCTTCTCCTTTCTTCACAAAACCTTCAGGCTGTTCAACAAAAATTTCTTCTTGCACAACCCCATTTAAAAATGCTGATTTTACATCAAGCTGATACACTCTCCAATTCATTTGAGCAGCTACAGCAAGCAAAAGCCTTATGGTGTCTAGACGAGCAACTGGTGCAAAGGTATCTGAGTAGTCCACGCCAAAAACTTGAGCATAGCCTTTCACCACAAGTCTTGCCTTATGTTTGTTGATAGAGCCATCAACATTTAGTTTAGTTCTATACACCCACTTGACTCCAATCACCTTTCTATCTTGAGGTCTTTCCACTAAAATCCACGTCTTATTTTTCTCTATCATGAACAGCTCCTCCTTCATTGCAGCTATCCACCTTTGATTCTTTTTTGCTTCTTCATAATCTGCAGGTTCACACACAGCAATGTTACACCTTTCATAAATGTCAGAGAGCAACCTAGTTCCTCTCACAGGAACTTCATCCACTGTTTCATTTTGCCAGTCTACTTCTTCTTCAGTATTAGTATCAAGAAACTTGAGTTTCAACTCTGTCAAGGTCTGACCCTTTTTTTCTGCATTGTCCCAGTCCCACTCTTTATCCTCTATAAAGTGAACATCCCTACTAACAACAATATTTTCAGTTTGTGGCTGGTAAATTTTATAGGCCTTGCTGACAGTGCTATAGCCTATAAAAATGCCCGGTGATGCTTTTCTATCTAGCTTGTCACGTTTGCTCTGTGGAACATAAGTGAAACACAAACAACCAAATACTTTAAGAAACTTCAGTGATGGTTTGTAACCATACCAAACCTCAAATGGTGTTTGATCTTTTACTGCCTTTGTTGGGAGCCTGTTTTGAAGAAACACAGCCGTATTTGCTGCCTCTGCCCAAAACTTCTTTGGCAAATTTTTCTCATGTAACATGCATCTTGACATTTCCATGATGTATCTATTTCTCCTCTCACTAACACCATTTGTTGTGGTGTGTAGGGAGCTGTAAGCTGATGTTCAATGCCTGCTTCTTCACAAAACTTGTCAAATTTTGCCGAAGTGTACTCCTTCCCATTGTCAGACCTTACAATCTGAATTTTGCAGCCACTTTCATTCTCAACTCTTGCCTTGAACTTCCAAAAAACTTGAGCTACTTCTGATTTAAATTTCAAGAAAAAAATCCAGCACATTCTGGTGAAGTCATCAATAAAGGCAACATAATAGAGACTACCTTTTAAAGAAGGTGTTCTTTGAGGGCCTGCAACATCCGTGTGGATGAGCTGCAATTTGTGAGTGGCTTTCCAGGTTGACTTCGGGAATGGCTTCCTATTTTGCTTTCCAAACTGACATGCTTTACAGTTTGGTAGGTGATCATCAAGTTCTGGAAGATTTTCTACCATCAGTTTGGACTTCATTTGCAGCAGACCTTGGTGGTGATAATGCCCGAGCCTCTTGTGCCACACTTCTGTGATGTTTCCTTTGGCTGGAAAAGCTAATTGCTCCTCCTCCAATGGATTGAGTGAAAAACTCTTCCCTTTCATTTCTACTTTGAAGATTTCTTTATCAGCTGCATCTTTAATTAGGCAATATTTGTCTTCGAAAACAACTTTGAAACCTCTTTGAATCAGTTGGCCAACACTTAACAAGTTTTGATCAATTTCAGGAACAAAAAGAACATCGGGAATGAGCTTTGTACCTGAACAGCTTGCAATTGCAACTGTCCCCTTTCCTTTGACTGAGATATTGTCACCATTTCCAATTCTGATTTTGGTGATATTTGTTGGCCTCAAGTCTTTGAAAAGTTCCTTATCATAGGTCATATGATTGGTGCAGCCACTGTCAATCAGCCAGCTTTCACTTGATTTGCTGCCAGTGAAAATGTAGCCACGAACAGTTGATCCTCCTCTTCTTGATCAGCAATCTTAGCCTCTTCATCATGTTGTTGGTTCCTGTTTTTGCAGATCACAGCTTCATGCCCCATTTGGTTGCATTTGGTGCACTTGACGTCTGGTCTTCTCCAACATTTGAAAGGAGGATGACCCTTTCTGCCGCAGTGTGAACATGGAGGATAGGAACCCTTCTTTACTCCTGCTTTGTTGTTGGCTAAAGAGTCTGGTCTTCTCCAACATTTGAAAGGAGGATGACCCTTTCTGCCGCAGTGTGAACATGGAGGATAGGAACCCTTCTTTTGCTTATTGTTCCTTGCATTCTCATGATGCTTGGCTGGCAAGGCTCCTTCAACAGCACCTTCTTGCCTCATGGCTCTTCTTTGCTCCTGTGCTTGCAAAGCATTGAGAATCTCTGCAAGTGTGATTTGAGTAAGATCCTTGGTATTTTCCAAGGCTGAAATAGATGCTTCAAATTTTTCAGGCACTGTTACAAGAATTTTTTCAACAATTCTTGAGTCCTTGAACACAGAACCAAGTAATCTGATTCGGTTTGCAATGTCCAGTAACCTATCAGAATACTCTTTAATTGATTCTGTTTCCTTCATCTTCTGCAGCTCGAATTCTCGAATCAAGTTTAGCACACGCATTCCTTTGATTCTTTCATCTCCCTCATACTCTGACTTGAGATAATTCCATATCTCATATGCTGACTTCAGAGTCATAATCCGAGTGAAGATAGTAGATGAGACTGCAGCGAACAAGCAGGCCTTTGCCTTGGATTTCTTTGTCTTCTTCTCCTTCTGTGATTTGATCTGCACCATGGTAGGATTGTTTGGGAGAGCAGGAATTTCATAATCCTCTTCAACTGCTTCCCAAATATCCAAAGCTTCCATATATGCCTCCATACGAACTGCCCAGACCTGGTAGTTGTCTCCATCAAACACCGATGGAGAAATGGAAGAGAAACTGGAACTTTCTTCAACGTCCATGACACAGCAACCTCACACTCTTACTCACAGATCCCTTAAGAAGAGGGCTCTGATACCAATTGTTGTTAAATATGAGAGGAAAAGAAAGAATTCCAGGAAGAAGAATAACAGGAACACAGAATTTTTGAATGCTTTTCAGAAAAAAAAAAAACAGAGGAACAGGAACCTACATTCGTTCAAAACAACATTTCAAAATTGAAATTCAAAAGGATAACTAACCACTAATTATATGGTCCTACAAATAAGCCATGATCAGTAATTCTAAAACAGCCTAACTGCTTCCTAAAAACCAGGACAGCAAACACCAGAATCAGCAGTCCGGCACAGGGATATGTTTCATGTTTCAGTCCGGCACAGGGATATGTTTCAATCCTAAAGCATTTTCCTAACACACCAACTGGAAGCCAGGAGACTGGATCGATGCAGCACTGGTTTGATGAAACCAACGACCCTCACAAGCATGCCTCAAATGGAACTCAATGTGGGCAAAGACAAGGGGAAGGATTTATTCACCTCAAGTTTACCAAGATCCCTCTTGCAGAATGACCACAGAAGCATGGGTCAGCCAAGAACACTGCTAGCTCCAAATGGCTCCATGGCAATGACGACCCTCACAAGCATGCCTACAACTGAAAACGACTTCGACAAAGATGACTTCGATTCCATTGCCAGTTTGGACCTTGATAGCAGTCCTAATTAATTTTATGTTCACAGAGATGTTCTCCATTAATGTGAATGATGGCATCAGTTTAACTGCTATGGATTTTATGAACCAACAAGTCCCAGCTTCGGCGTTGTCAGTGGTGGGGGCACCTCATGATAGTGGACTTAGCAGTGGTTAATTTGACGGCACCGGTAACCTTTGCAAGCATGCCTACTACTGAGTTCAATATGGGAGGAAATGATGGCATGAACTTGTTCCCCTCTGAATCACCAAGTACCCTATGACGAAATATGAAAAGAAGCTTTGATGAATCATCAGTACTGGTAGCTCCAAATGGAAACCAGGAGAGTGAATATAATAATGGTTCGATGGCATCAATGGCCCTCACAAGCATGCTTTCTACTGAATCCGGTATGGACAGGGCTGATAAAAGGCTCCGTGGAATGGATCGATGGAGTGATGTTGTTGACTGGGTTATTGATGACTTTCCTAATTATATGTTCATGGACGTGTTGGGTGGTAGAGGGAATGACATCATTAACACCAACACTTACCAGCCTCCTGGAGGCTATGGAAAGGAGATGGAGATGATGCCTCGTGGAGGTGATATCCATCGCACTGATATTGAGCAGTCAAAGGACCTTTAGTTGAGAGGGGCAGTGGAATAGAGAGGGTGGAAAGTAGCAATGTAGCCAACCGGGGCCTTCATGACTTGCGTTCTACGGTCATGGAGGACATCCCTAACAGAGAGAATATCAGTTGCACCAATGCTGATCAACCAAGGGGAGAGGCTGTTGGAAAATATTTTTGTTCTTCAAAAAAATATCCTCTTCAAATTGCTAAAAATTAATTTAAAAATATAATTATAAAATATAAATAAAATATAAAAAGAATCTATGAATTTAAGTCAGGATCGAGGTGTTTTAGACACTACCCTAAGAATCAGATTTTCGCTCTTTCGTGCATGTTATTGGCGATCTGTCCCCGAGGTACAACGACCCGGCTCGACCCGATCCTCGCATGGAGATGCAACCCAATGATTACCTTCAGATGCTCATGAAAAGATTAATAAAAAAATAGGAATAAAATGAGATAAAACAAATCATAGGGTTACTCAAAACTATTCTGCGATTGATTGGTTACTGCTCGGCCCATAAAAGCTCTAACGGCTCGGCCCATAATGACCTTAAAGGCCGTTAAAAACGGTTTAAAAATTAAATTATTTAAGCCATTTCTAAACGTTGGCGAGCTAATGCTCACCAAACGTTCATAACGCTCGGCCCAAGTCCCACGCGAGCATTAGCTAATGCTCACCAAACGTTCATAACGCTCGGCCCAAGTCCCACGCGAGCATTTTAATGCTCGCATGGGCCCTTTTGTTTTTTTTTTAATTAAAACTTTTTTCAACAATCCTCCATAAAAGTTTTAAAAAAAATAAATATAACAAAAATTTTAGGGCATCTTATACTGCGTAATAGGTGAGGTGTCCTATGAACTTGAACCTCACTTAGTGTTGATTGTATACACCTGAAGGAACCATAGTGGATTAGACCTTGAACTAGGTCCTTTAACTCAGGCTTCTACTAATCACATACACAGTAAAGGCCTACGCTTAGTACCTTGATTTTTCATAAGAATTCTTTAAGGTTACCCAAACCTTTAGTCACAGCTTAATATGAACAATTCTCATATAGGTGAATCCTCCAAGGGTATTTGTGATAATACCTTGCAGATAACCTACCTCGGATCTATTAAGAGTATTACATAAATTTACTTTGTCACTTTATAAGAGCACTCATCATAGGGATGGAAAAATTTTTTAAAATTTGTGCTCTAACACGATCACTCAATCAGCTTCGTTTCTACCATATTGAACCTCATTCATGGGATCTTCAATCACAGAGGTTGGGTATCCACTGCTGGTGACCAAATAATGGGCTTAAGCCCTATCCTCCTCGATAAATCTAGGACTCCACTCCTAGATAACTCCTTGGTTAATTGATTTGCCAAATTCTTCTCAGACTTGACAAATTCCAAAGAAATAACTTCATTTTTTTTCTTTTTTTTTATAGACTTATGACGAAGCCGTATATGGTTTGACAATGCTTGATATTCAAGATAAAGACATACAGAAAAAATATAACTAAACTAGATCATAACTTCCAAACTAAAACAAGATAAAACATGGTGTAATCTCTCAATGGCCACTATAACAGAAAACACTTATGTGGAATAATAAGACTTTTGCATTTATATAAGAATGTGGTTATATACTAATAGCTGCACTTAAAAGTAAAATAATGAAATGATGTGAAAATACATCTACTTACAAGCATGCATATATCATGTGCACAAGTGCAAGCATGTGTACGCACATATAATATATATAATACCTATGTATACATGTATATATCATAGAAATTTTTGTCTCAAATTTGAAAAGATAAAAATTATAGATCTGCTTTTCTAAACCGTATTGCATTGAAGTCGTCGATGACTAAAATGCTTCATAGCCTAGATGTCTAAATTTCAATGATACAAACATAAATACCACTGGATATGCTCCATCAGATCTTACAACAATGGATCTAATTTTGGCAACAGTAAGATTGGTCTCATTTAATGAATAAGATAGCATCAGATATTCAGTGAATTATTGCAGAAAGCAGCAATGTTATGCCTAAAGAAAAGTCACATGATCGGCTTAAATATCTAAACTTTGTGCAGTCATGGGTGCACAACATTCAACAAAAGAAGGATTCCAAAAATATATCTACTAACCTGGAATGGAATGAAACAAGATGTCCTGATGCTTTTGAGTCATTAGCAACATTTTTGACCCAAAAATTTATGGTTAAAATGTATAGCAACTGATGAGTTGAGATGAGCTTATTTGTCATTGCTAGGCAAATAGTACTATTAATATATATATATATATATATATATATATATATAGCATGCATAAAAAAATAATTATGCATGTAGATATCTATCCGCACGTCTTCATATGAATAATACATTCATATATATAATTACATAAGGATTCTTTTGCTTGAATATATATCTATGAATATATGTATCAATACATGTATATATGTAGTATGCATATGTATATATCTATAAATATACATTATATATTCATACAAAATATGCATGCTCAAAAGAATGATTTTTTTTAATAACTTATAAAAAATCTAGCAATTTATAGAAAGAAAAAATCTGATCCTTAGCTATTAGAAAATATTTTTGTTCTTGCAAAAAATATCTTCTCTTATAAATTGCTAGAAAATTAATTTAGAAATGTAATTGCAAAATATAAATGAAATATAAAAGAATCTATGAATTTAAGCCAGGATCGAGGCTTGTTAGACAATGTCCTAAGGATCAGATTTTTGTCCTTCGGGCAAGGAGGTCATAAAAAGATTAATAAAAAAATAAAAATAAAATGAAATAAAACAAATCATAGGCTATTCATTATGAACCTATTTATAGGCTCGGCTCGGTCCATAATAACCTTACCTGATAGCCAACCAAAATCACGTTAAAAACGGCTTAAAAATTAAATTATTTAAGCCGTTTCTAAACGTTCACGAACGTTGTAAGCTAATGCCCATGCGAGCATTAATGCTTGCGTGGGGCCCTTTTTTTTTTTTTGAAATTAAAACTTTTTTTCAACAGAGGCTTCACTGGAGAGGGGCTCTGGGATGAAGATGGCTGGAAATAACGCAGCAGAAAAGATGGCATGGGAGAATGAGAAGAGGAATCTGAACCTGAGGGACATGGACCTACTGGAAATGATCTCCTTGAACAACTACAACACCAGTGAACCTATGATATGAATTTCAATCCATTTTCAAATGACTGAATTGGAGTGTTCTTTCCAGGGCATAGTGAAGTGAAAATCTTCAGAATAAAGCTGTGCAGGAGACTACGTATAGTGCAAAGATAACTATGTATAGAATTATCTTTATTATGTGAGAAGAAGAGAAATGAATATAATGTAAAGATAACTATATATAGAAAGCGAGAGACTGAATGTTAAAAAAAAAAAAATTATAGGATGGATCAGATGTTATGATTTCATTCAACAAGTTTTTCAATCAACAGAAATACCATGCAGTGACTTTCAAAACATATGCTGCTCCATTTTCCATGAACCAGATAAAAATAGTTTTTGTGAATGCAAGGCGAATGGATTCTTTCGTTTATTTCCAAATAAAAGCACAATCGGGGACAAGAACATACCATTTGATGCTTAATAACTCAGCCGTGATGCTCAAATATAAAAATAGAGGAGATGAAAAAGGCATAAACAAAGGAACTCAGCAAAGCCACTTCAGTTAAGCTGTCTTCCATCTAGGCAAGCCTTGGACTTGTAGTCGGAGCAAATTATTCGCCTGATGAGGAGGCCCAACTTTGAGCTTGCAAGTCCTCCAACTATATCATATATTGTCCTCCAACGGCCTCCTCCAATTGCAAACGATGTTTTCGGATTCCTACCACCTCCAACAATCCCCAAGCGCATCACCTCGTTACTCACCTGTACTATAGAATTTGGACCTAAGATCCTCCAGATTGTACTCACTTTGCAAGACAACATCGACTGTTGGCACTGCAGGAAATGTACCACAGAAAGAAATAAAGACATACCGGATGGGATGGATCATTGGTCTGAAGATATCAAGAAATATTGTTGGTCGGAAGATGATCACAAATGAAAAATCTTACGTCCATGGTCCAAAATGAAAAGGAAAAAAAAAAAAAAAATTCTTCATCTCTACTCCTATTCTTCATCTGTGTTCACAAAATTGGCGTACTCAGAATAGAAGGGGAGAAAACAGTTTATGAGGTGGTTTCCAACGATTTTGAAACCGATCCTAACTCCTTTGGGTCTATCTCAAAGGATTCAGATCCAGATAGTGTTGGAGGCTATTCAAAATCATAGAGTATTTTCTGTAGAAGCCAAAAAAGAGTCATTTTATAATATCCCAAAGTCTAAGTGTCAATGTTAAAGTCATTTTCTTCAAGTCTTAAATGTGTAAGTTTATATTATTATATTATTAGTCTCTTCATTAAACAGTCACTTTGGTTGATGAAATGTATTTAATGTATAGAAAGTTAAAAAGTCATCATGAAGTCTATAAATAATAAAATCTTAGTAAAAGTATGATAGAAAGAGGAAGAGATAATAGAAAGCATCATCAAATGAGTCCAACGGTGCGTAGCCTCTTGACTTATCTTTATACGATACGAGGATATTTTTATTAGTCATTTGATTTGATGTCTAGCCTTTCTTATTTTATGATTAGTTTCCATTAGATATTCTACTAATTAAAGAGTACTTTTTCACTTCTAAAACCCAATAGATTGTTCTAACCCAACATGAGCATCTAATCAAACCTAATAGGATCGAACATGAGTTGCGAGGACATTCTTTGAGCTAAAAAAATGCTTAAATGGCTCCACTGGTGCAATCCCAACATTATTTATTAGATTAGGCTCTTTAGGGTCTATTTGGATATTTAAAAGAGTAGGAATGAAGAATGAAGGAAAAGAAAGGAAAGGGGAAGGGAAAAGGAAGATTTATCACCTTCTCCATGTGGGAAGGAGGGAAGGAGAAATAAGGGTAATTTAAATTCATCTTATCTGGATAGAAGGAAAGAAGAAAGAAAATGAGAGTATTTATGAAATAACAAATATACCCTTAATTATAAGAGGACTCCACCTAATTTGTAGAGAGAGAATTAAAATGATAAGGTAAAAGTTAAAAAATATTTTCATCCCCTTTTTATCCCTAATTTAGAGGGTAAAGAACTTTACTCTTTTGAGGGAGAATGGAAGGGAATGAGTAACCTCCGTTCCCCTCTCCCTTCCTCTCCTTATTTTCCCTCCATTTCAAACAAAGGATTACTTTTCTTCTTCTTCCCGTCCTCCTGAGTTTAGTGAATGCCTTAGTCACTACGTTGTGGATGGAGATCCCAAGAGCATAGTGAGTGATCGTGCTAATTTTGGTTCCATCAACGCCTTTCTTGTTAGTAGAAAGCAATGTCTTACTTAATGGAATGGCTTTGCCATTGAACTTGATTACCGTCACATTGATGAAGTACTCATCAAACTTGTCTCCTTCAAAAAAGAACTTCATGGGGTTTAACAGTAAGATGGATGCCACATCTTCAACACCTTTTGCAAGACTATTAAGGAGGAAATGCACAGCATAAATTGTTAGGGGGTAAAATCGTTATTGCATCAATATCCGTGCAAGGAGGCTAAGACCAACCCCCTCCGCTCGGCCTTTCCGGGCTTCCATAGCTCGGCCTCCCCGGGCTTCCGTAGCTCGACCTCCCCAAGCTCCCGTAGCTCGGCCTCCCCGGCTTCCATAGCTCGGCTCTCCCGAACTTCCTGTAGTTCGTTTTCCCCGAGCTCCATGACCCGCTTCACTAAACGACCACGATCCAATACCCACCTCCGCGAAACCTGACGCGGGAGAGCCTCAGCCTACTGTAACGACACCCTAGGCAAGGAATCATGCTGAGAAGTGGTCTAGAACCTATCAAGGCTACCTGAAACCTACACATCTACCAGATCTCAAGCCATCAAGGAGCTCTCCCAACCGTCGATCCCCTAACGGATAAGATACGGATCCCAACAGCCCCACAACGGCCTGATTCGATCCACTCCCGTATCCTAACAACCTCTAAACCTTCCAAAAGGCGCTCAAGATCAGGTGACAGTCTATAAATGGGACACTTCCAGATTCCCTCATGTATGCACATGCGTACTTACACCCCCACTCTCACTCTTCTGCTCTCACTGGCAGCTCGTCGGTGCTCTTGCCCTCTAGAGCTTCCGATTGGTCACCCCCAGAGAGGCCTCCCGAAGAGATTCACCTCCCCACTTTCTGGTTGATCGTCGATTTCCTTCCACTGACTTGAGCGTCGGAGGGTCTTCCGCAGAGGGCCACCCCCAACGCCTCTCGCGCGAGGACTTGTGTGCAGATCCGTCCACTGGAGATCGATGCGTCCGAGTCGAAGGACGGATCTCGGTGGCAACATAAACAAAGAGGAAATGGGGAGCAATGGTGACTGAAACGACAGTGAATTCATTAGTGGAATGTGGTGAAAAGCTAATAATGGATTGTCAAGGATCATGCCGTAGATAGAATCGTTACACTCAGGTCGAGCATGAGCTTGCAATTTTGCTACAAGAGTAGGGTGATAAGAGGAGATGAAGAATTGTGGCAATAGACTCATAGTGATTAGTCCTAAGGTTGATCATCAACTTTACCTAGACTACAAGTGTTCTGCTCGAAAACGAGTCACATACTAGGTGTGTTGACTCTTCTACCATCATAATTACAAGAACGAATGGATGGCAACCAGGTGGGGCAAGGTCAGAGACCGTAATTTCCATCCCCACTAAAAAAAAATAATAATCTTCGACTCTGCTCTATCACCATAAATAAAGATTTTTTTCATCTTCATCCCAATCTATAGAAAAAAATAAATCCCTATCACTACTCCTTCCATACCCCAACCCATCCAACCTCTCTCCTAATAACATATATAAATTTTTAGTAAAAATTATAACAATAATTTTATAGATATACAAATATATATAGTTATTATACGGAGCCAATGGAGCAAGGATAGGGTGGGCCAAGGTGCGGCAAAGATATGCTTATCCCTGTCCTCATGTGGAAAAAATAATCTCTATCTCCATCTTTGCCCTCACAAAAGATAGAGAATTTATGCCTTAAACAAGGTTGGGTGGGGTAGGGTGTCCTCACATTATGTATTAAAATTGCCATCTCGATAAGGGCATTGTGCTTTTGTACTAAGATGAAAGAGAAGAAGAGAAGCAAGGATGGGAAGAAAGGGCATGGGCAAACTTGGCCAGGTGAGTTGAGAGAGAGAGAGAGAGACTAGAATTGGTGAAGAGGTAAGGAACGGCCATCCCGTCTATATAGATGCTACATGTGATTTGATCTCTTAAATTAATTAATATTTTAGTTTTAAAGGCAGCTATATTAAATGTCCTTTGCCCAAGACCTCAACATGTTATCTTTTAATAGGGTTTACGTTAGATGTAGAGTGCAAAAGAATGCAAGATATTTCTTCGTACAAGCAATCTTTCGATAGTCTATTTTAAAATCTGGATGGACTAATATGAGAAGATATTCATTTAATGGACGTAAGATAAATCCGATCTATTCCATTTCAAAAGATTTCAATCCTTTTTGTATCCTTCCATGTAAGATGGAGAGAGAGAGATGTGGAGGAGGGTATGCTTTGGCCAAGCCTCCTTTCTTCTCAATCTGTTCTTCCTCCTCCCCATCCAAGTGAATGTAGCACCTTCCTCCAACCGTCATCCCACGAATTTGAATCTATGAAGATAAAGAGAGAGACAGAGAGAGAAGAGGGTTACCTTTCATTCATCCTTTCACCAGGTATATAATATGTTGTCCTTATTTTTTTCTTTTCTTCTTCACTATGCTCCAATAAAGAAGTAAAAAGGTCAAAGAAAAGGGATAGTGATCTACATCCCATTATCTTTTTATGGACATATGGTTACATATAAATATTTCTATGCTCCAGTAAACAAGTAAAAGAGAAAGAAGAAGGACAAGGGCTTGTATCCCTAAAGAAGGGATGAATGGGAGGTAACCTCCTTCTTTCTACATCTCTCCCTTCATCTCTACAAATTCAAGTTCTTGGAATGACAGTTGGAGGAGGGAGCCACGTTTGCTTGAAAGGGGGAGAAGATCAGGAAAATGAGAGGCTTGGCAGAGGATTCCCCCTGCCCCCGTTCTCTACATCTCTCTCTTCAACTCACTTAAACAAATGCAAAATATTGGAATCCTTTGGAATAGATTGGGTCCATCAAATGAATGTCTTCTTGTACCAGTTCATCTAGATGTTAAAGCATAAGATAGGTAGTCAAAAGTTTGCCCATGCTAAAGGACATGAGATATTCTTTCATGCAAAAGACCCATCTAATAATTCTATCAATGCTACTAAGTTATGTTATCATATTCAATGTTGGTTAGAGAATGAAAGAAGAGGACTTAACCTATAATACAGCGAGCCTACCTACTGACACAATTAACATATAATTGGGCCAAAACCACATGGCCTTAAAAACTTGAATACAAGTTAATCAGGTGAACTTGAGTTATAAACTCTTCAAATTTTTCCTTTTTATTCGATGTAGGACTATTTTTTGGATATTACAATCTTCTCCTTATTATAATCTTTTCCTTATTAAGCAATATCCTTATTACATACCACAAGCTAACCAAAATCTATCCCAATCTGGATCATTTATGCCATAAAGGTTGCTCCATGCTATAATAGTACTTTTCTATCATCTCATGATAACCCTTTACACCTACCCATCGACTTCCATACACTTAGGTTGGCTCTGATATCATTTGTAACACTCTAAGCTCATCTGTTAGTTTAATCGATCTATTGGTGGATCAAAACCACATAATCCTAAAAACTGAAGTAAAAGTTAGTGAGTAGAAGGAAAGGGCTAATCATAGGATGATGGTAGAGTCTTGTCATAGCGTGGAGCCATCTTTGTAGTTACCAACGATCCAACTCGAAATATATTCTAGCAAGCTTGTGGTGTACAATGAGAACATTGCTTGATAAAAAAAAAAATTATAGTACTTTAAAATTAGTCCTACATCAGATATGTAAGAGAAGTTTGAAGAGCTTATGAGAAGTTTGAAGAGAGCTTAACTCATCATATGGGAAAGAGATGTTTAAGAGCTGAACCCAAGTTTATATACTCTCAATTAACTTGACTCAAATTTTTAAGGCAACTTAATTTCAGCCCGATAGTATGTTAATTGAATAGTTCAATAGCTTGGGATAGTGCATGATCCGTCCCATCGAGTAGAAGAATAATTTGGTTTAGTAAGAAGAGGTGTGGCGATTCCATTTCCAAGATCTTGCACCTTCCTGTCAGAAATAAGGCTAAAAATGGGTCGGATAAACTCCGATCATATCCGTATCTGTATTCGAATTATATTAAATTTGGATATTTTTTTTGCAGTTTAATCGGATTCGGATACGAATTGGATATCTAAACCAAAAGGTAATCGGATACGCATACGGATATATTTTTTTATTTTGCAGTTTAATCGATTCGGATACGAATTCGGATATCTAATCCAAAAGGTAATCGATTCGGATATGGATACATTTTTTTTTCAGCCTAGCAGGGTAATGGTATGAAAGTGGGTGCAAGAATAGTATAAGAATATTCAGAAATAATAATATAGGACATGATATAACATGTTAATGAGTTTTAGCTCAACTAATATATGAACTTAAATTAGGTAAACCTAAAAACCAAGGTTTGCAAAACTAGTACCTAAAATTATCGGTGGTTTAATATATTTAATATATTATAAGTGATGTAGTAAAGTACCTACCAAATATGGAGATATGCTCTTTATATCTTTTCTCATTTCTAGGCATTTGGATAATATAGATCGATGGTATATGACAGCATTTTTGTATCAAACACTACCTTAATATCCGATTCATATCCGTATCCATGTATAACAAATATGGATATGGTTGATATCCGATTCGTATCCGTATATAACAAATATGGATATCGTATTCGTATATAACAAATATGGATATGCTTGATATCCGATTCGTATCCATTTAGAATAAATATGGATATAAATTTTAATATTCGTTTAGTATTCATATCCGTTTAAAAATATGGATACAAATATGATATACTACTATTCGATCCATTTTCTGTGAGGTTCATGATTCGAGCTCAAGAGTTTTAACGTCCCTATCACATCCGTGCGGTGGCACGTAATTGAACAGAGCATCAAAAATCTTTTAAGGTGAACAGAGAATCTAGTGAACCTAGACTTCTAAGAGACTTTGCAATGAATAACATCTTAGAGAAGAAACAGAACAATCGGTGCAACGTCCACCACCCCACCAAGGCTTAGAATCATTTGGTAGAAATGATTTAACTTCCCTTAGTGCACTATCAGTTATAATTATTCTTCAATTACTCCAGATGCCAGTTTCTTCAGATGGCAAAGGAAAATGTACACTTTACTGGACCAATATACAGCGACACCTAGGTAATGGAATTGGACATCTAAGCTCTTTTAGGAGCGGTGGGACACTACCAAGCTAAACTGATTGACGCGGGTCCCAATATTCCAAGCAGTCACAAAGAGTCCTGCAACATGCCAGCACGCATCTTAGCGGTAAATGAATCGGTGTTCACCACCAGCAGAAACCTTTGATTTTCAGCTACAGTGCAGAGAACCACCATCAACAGAGCAAGAATTTAAGACCAGCTAGAGAGGATATTGGTTGAAAATTCTCAGCAATTTACAAGATCAGTTCCATCGAAATTACCTTGGCTTTTGCTATGAAACGGCATATGATGAAATCACGACTAGGTCAACATTACTATAGGATCATCAGAGTGCAAAGTTAAATAAGGTATCAGTCAATGTAATTTATGAGTAACTTGTCCCACATTTTGAACTGTTCGATCACATCTAACTGGAACAACAAAACCAAATCCTAACAACATAATTTAAACAGTCGCAAAAAGTACAAGTTACACTTGCCTAAAGACAGATCACCTCTTACACCAACCAAAATGCAAAAAAAAAAAAAAAGGGGGAAAAGAAAAGAACAATTCCAATATCATCTGTTCAACGCTGCTTACCACATGGAGGACAAGTTATCTTCGCCACGCTTGTAACAAACGCTTCCATCTCCATGGACATTGTTCAGGCAATTAATTACATTAATCTTGCACCAGGAACAATGTGTTAGTGATGATATTAGAAACCTATAAGGTCAAATGCAGCCACCATCTATGGAGATTGGAATAAGCCATGTCAGTAGGAATGATTGACAGTACATTCTATTGCAATTTCTTTCTCTTGCTTGCTCCAGGGTTCTCGTCAAGCATAACAATATCATCGTCATCATCGTCATTGACTTCTTGAAGATTTACCTGATCACTGACATCAACGCTTGAACAAGACTTGAAATGATGGATATTGTCTATCATTTCCAACATCTCAGATTGTTTTCTCTTTGTCCCAGATTTGTCAGGAGCTACTACAACCTCATTGGATTTTTCTGCCAGTTGTGCAGCTGATGTACTCTCTGTATTGCTTACAGCTCCAGTCTCCTTCTCAGCAGGAGTAACCATCCAGACAGGACCATCCCATCAGGTTCTTTTTCCTCATCAAACTCCTCCCTGAAAATATCAGCACAATATAGAGATCAACAAAATATGGAATATCTGGAATGAGAAGAGCACAGTTTTATAAGCTCAACCTCATATCAATTGCAAAAGTAGATCAAGTAGGAGACAAAAACAAAAAAGGGGAGGTGAAGGGGGGTCATCCTAATGCACAAGACTCCCACCAAAGTAGGGTCTGAGGAATGTTTGATGTACGCAATCTTACTCCCACATGCAGAGAGATTGTTACCATATTTTAAACCCATAACACCTTAGTCACAATGAAGCAACATTACCATTGTGCCAACATCCACCCTTCAACATAGATCAATTAAAAGACATTGCAGTTAAAAGTCAAACAATCTAAACTCTACGGAACTCTAAAGCGAACAAAGACACGAGGAGGAAAAAGGAAATGAACGTGGATACATCATGTACTTTCCTCCTTTCCACCATTAAATTCTGTTTTACTTTTGTTGCCAAACCCTTATACAGGCACCAACAGAAACTGCAATGAGGCTAAAGTAGATGAAAACAGAGACCGCCATAATTTCCACCCTCCATTTGATACAAGCAGTACTCTATGAAAGAAACTATCACAAAATCTTTAAGCTCTATGGATCCTCTAAACTCGATAGAACCTTCATTACCAGAAGAGGGTGTGGCTGTGGGAGCAGATTCAGGTGCAGATACACGGTTCTCATTTTATATTAAAAAAATAAAAGAAAAGGAAGACATTTAGAAAGCAGAGCTGGTAACAATTTTCTGGGGGGATTATGAAGTTCGTACGCCAGCCTAAGTGGAAGATTCCAGCTATGAAAGGTGAAAAAATAACTACCTGGACAGGAAAATGGTTCATATGCATGTATGGTAGCGTGATAATGCTCCCACAGGAGAAAACTCTAAAAGTTGAGCCTACCAACAAATGAAAATTTTATCCTCATGTATTGCACTAGATAGTTTTATATCCATGAAGTTGATTTGTTATTTGGCCCATGCCATCACTTCACCCTTTCCCTGCAATATTGCCTTAGCTTTTAGTGCATTGAAAGCAAAGGTCAAATCACAAAAATACCCCAGCATGTAGAACTATCAAGTGAATACAGCTGATTTGCTGATAGAAGCAACTTTGTAAGTTGCTATAATACCCTAACAATAATTCCACGTCAAATGGGAAAGAAAAGTTTAAAAGCCTATAATTCAAGCTCACCTGCTACCAATTAACTTGCACTTGAGTTTTTAATACTACGTGGTTTCGGCCCATTAACAGGTTAATTAAACCAGCAAGTGGGCTTGGGACACTATAATGACATTAGAACTGATCCAAGTGCATAAAAGTTGGTAAACCGAAGGAAAGGGATATCCATAGGACAATGGTAGAGTCCATGGCTTGTAGCCACCCATCACCACTGACCTAAGCTCGGGATAGATTCTAGCTAGTTTTGGCGTACGACGAGGACGTCGCTTGATAAGAAGAAAGATTGTAATAGCCCAAAAATAGTTCCACATCAGCTGGGAAAGAGGTTTGAAGAGCTTATAACTCAAGTGCACCTACTACCAATTAACTTGCACTCAATTTTTAAGGCCCTGTAGTTTTGGCCCATTAATGAGTTAATTGGACGGGCAGGGCTTGGAGCATATTATAGTTGCTCTAGTTGAAGCATAATAATTCTACCTAAGGGTGTAATTGAGTTGAGACAACTCGTGAGTAGCTCAAAATTGACTTAAAAAATACTCAAAACCAACTCGCTACTTTTTGAATCAGCTCAAGCTCAAGCTACTTGAGTTACATAATTTTACTATTTTACCCTTATAATTATACATATTTACAATATTGTTCTAACTATATAAAACTAAAAACCCTGCATTTTAATTGAGAACATATTTTATTTTAATTTAAAATTTATTTTTTTAATTTTTACATAGGAATTCGAGTCGAGTCGAGCTCGAGTATATCGAGTATTTCATCGAGCTCGAGTTCGAACTCTAAATAAGAAACTTGATCGAGTTCGAGTCGAGTTTTGAGCTTCAAATTTTAGAGTCGAGTCGAGCTCAAGCTTGGCACTGTGTCGACTCGACTCGATGACACCCCTAATTCTACCCATATATGAATGCATGTACACATACACATTAACACATATACATCTGCATGTATATAATGCAAGTATGACAACACAAAACAAGCATATGAATTTTAAAAGATAGTAAAGACTCACAAAAGAAGTACCGTGCACTAAAAAATCTGAAAAGAAGTGTAAAATAAATCTCTGAAGCAATGAAGCTGCATGCATATACAAAACAACATCTCCTCCTCCATCTCAATTTTTGAAGCACCTTACAAGTTAGAGATTGGAAAATTTGTCCATACATATTTCAGAAATACAGATGCATGAAGCAATTATTACATTCCTATGAACAAAATGGCAATACAAAAGTTGTCAACAGTAAACTTAGGACTCTCCAAGAGGGTAAGCATATGGATATCCTAGACATGTTAGGGAATCATGAATTGCTCACAAAATCTTGAAGACCCAATAGATATTTGTCATGTTGACATAGTAATCCAAACCATAGAAGAGACGTCATGCTAACCAATTGTTGACCAATAATATTTTTGATATTTCTTTTTTAAAGCATTTTGACATTTTGTTGGCATTGATCTGATACTATGAACCATGGTTACTATGCATTCTAAAGTTCCAAAACAATATAATGCTGGATATATTTCCAAGTGACTGAATTTCGACAGATTCTTATTTTTATTTATTTGATTCTTTTTGAATATTTTCATCACTTTTCAACTGAAACATGGAAAAAATGCAAAAACTGCAAAAAGGGAAAAAAAATATCAAAAGCCTGGCCACATGCTGAATTTAAGTATTCAAACCTTGATCATGAACCAAGCTGACCAAAACTGCACCTACATTTCATTTGTCGTGTACTTTAATTCCTCTTTCTCTATTTAATAATATGTCCACGATTTTTTGAAAATGTTGGCATGCCAGCACTTCTGTAATCTTGAATACCATACAAATAGCATAACTTTCTGAAACTTAAAAACTGAATTATGCTTACATCAGCTAGAAGTGCTAGCACTTAGCACAGTTTTTTTGGAATGTCTGGGGGTTGTTTGGTTGCCAGCAATTGGCAGCCTGCAGTCACAGTTGGCTACAATTGAATTACAAGCACCCAAAACTTCAATGCAGTTCAATTGTACCCCAAAAAAAAACCTTGTAATTGGAACTGCAGCCAACATTGGTTTCAATTCCAACAAGGATGCTGGCAATTGAGAAAGCCCTTTGGGAGGGGTCCCCTCACCACTCCATCCATCCCCCTTCTTCATGATATCCTTGTAACTAAAATAATAATATTATTATAATATTATTACTAAATTAATAAAATAAACTTGACTACATTCAAATGTAGCCAAATCAAGAATCTAATCGTCTTTTCCACCTTTGGATCTACTTGGATCCCGAAACCACCCTCCCTTTTTTCCTTTTTCCATCTTTAGAATTCATGAACGGCAAATCCAAGAATAAGAAAAGTGACCAAATAGGCTTGGCTCCCTTTGAATGTAGCCAAGTTTAACTCATTATAATAATATTATTATAAATAGCAGTATTACATCATATTATAATATTACAGTAATATTATTGTTATTTTTAATATCACAATATATTAGTATTATATTATTTCTATTATTATATTATTACAATAGGATTTCTATGGTGGTAGTAAATGGAGCAAACTTACTATGGCACCAAGCTTTTCCTCAATAATATATAATGCCTCTAGTGACTAATATGCTATTATTACATCAAGTTACTTTATATCCCTATAATTTACTAGTAATTATTCTTGCATCAATCCAATGATAATAGCAATATTATTTTTTAGTATAATTTACAATAATAATGATAAATAGTATACTATAACAATAATATAAAGCATGAATAGTTCATTGTTTCCCATGAGGTAACATTAACAACTCAATGACAAGGTAATCATATCACTTTCCATATCAAATAACAAAACTACTATAACCGCATTTACAGTTTTCAATTACAACCATGCAAACAAGACCTTCTACAACTGCAATTCCCTTTGTAGGCAATTAAATTGCATAACAGAATTGCATGCAATTTAATCGTATGCACCCAAGGGCCCCTTGATAATACTCAAATTCTCAAGTATTTTACCACCAAGCACAAAAATCTAGAGTTCTAGAGTATTTTGGCAGAAGTATCATGCTTATTTGTTCCTTTTCTTCACTACTATTATGGCATCAGCATAATTTCTTTGGCAAAATTGTCATGTAATAGTCAATTTACTCTAGTATGCATCTTTTCGCATTGTATCCTATGAAAGTGCTATGATGTAGAAAATTTTGAGGATGAATTGGGGAATTGGCAACATAATTGCAGACACCTGGATATTTCAAATGGATGCCAAGGTAATACAATGCAATAAACTTTTCACTTCTTCAGACTTTGACCAATGCTAAATCAAATGGAGGTGAAAATCACCGCACAGAATGAACCATACCAAAGCACACCTAATAATGTCAGTCTCATGTCTGATGAATGGTTCAGTCAAACATATAGGCATTTGTAGTTCATGTTGCATGTGCATGATTTGTGCCTACATGCCTGCATGCATTTGTAAACAAAACACCTCTTATATTATTACCTTCTTGTTAAACATGTGGGTAAGAAGGGATAAGTTGGCATCTATATAAGTACTGAGCTGAAAAGTGTCTGTGAAAATATATTACCAAAATAATATACTCAGTATTTTTATGTTTGATAACATGTTATTGATAAAAAATCAGTCTTCACAGTTGAATAATCAAGCTAGGTTTGGTATGTAAAATTTACAGTGGGAAAATTAAAGCAGATGCTGATAAACTTGAGACCATTAGCAACTTGGCCTTTTCCATAGGATTTAAATGTAGAGACTTCAGAATGTTTCGGATTTCCCTTCTTTTGTCTCCAAGAAAGAAATTAAATATTTAAGATGACTGCCTGTTTAAGACATCCTTAGTTTAGACATCCCTGTTCAAGCATTCCTTGAGAATGACACAAGACAACTACCATGTAGGAATTCATATGCTGCCTCACATTAACAATCCTTTAACCTGTTTCATTAAGCTTGAAGGGCACAATTTATTAGCATCTTTAAGATATAAATTGCTTTTTAAGTCATTGACCATAATGATTTATTGGCACCTATCCATTTCATCAGCCTGACTCTAATTCTAACAACAATGTCTAAATTTGTTTCCACACTAGTTTGTACAAGAACCAAAAAAAGGTGGCATTCTCTAGGTCATCAATTTGATCATATCCTCAAAAATGTTCACTTAAATGCATTTAAATGAATTCAGCAAGCAGTTAGACACTTATCTACTTAAGAAATTAAAAAATGACTTTATAATAACCATTTCTTGAAGGAAAAAAGGAAACCGTGTTGAAATAAAACCTCCAAAACATCGCTGTCTCATTTTGTTATTGTCTTCCTTCTTACCATAAATTCTAAAAGATCAAAAAATTGGGCAATCTAAATAACATCAAATAATATATGTTATTCTAACCTCCTGATGTAAAGTTAACTGTATCTACATCACTTTGTTTTTTGTGTGTACACATTTTAGAGATAAGAGATCATAGCTCAGATTATCACTGTGAAACCTCCATCATCCAAATCAAGAGTTGACCAGATTTGAATGGAGTTCCTCTCAAGTGTAACTAAGTCAAATCTAAACATGACCAGATCTGATTGGGGATCCTCTCAAGTAGAACCAAATCAAGTGTGATCTCTCTCTATATATATCTAAATAATACGCACATACATGATATAACAAGTTTAAAGAATAGACATCTTGTACATGCTAAATATGAGGAGAATTAACATAAGGAAAGAAAAGGCCTATTATAACAAGGTTATGTTTAAAGAATAGACAGCCATCAAAAGAAGGACCTGTGCTTGATGTTTATATGGCATGACAATTCCTGCTGAAGATCCTCAACTGTGAGCACAGTCCCACCGGTAACAGGAGCAGGAAGTTCAGCTAAGGGCTGCACAAAATAGTTATAAAGAATGTTTAACGACCCCAGTATAAATAGAACCAGCTAGAGAAAGCTATAAAAAAAATGACATTATAACCTTGTCAAGGTTCAATGCATAACTGGCAGCAACATCTTCTTCTAAATCATCACCAGCCTCAAAGATAAGGGTTGCGCCTTGCATTATCAGTGGTAAATTCATGCCCAGTTTGTTTTTCACTATCTTCTCAACAAAGTCCCGTAACTTTGAGGTTCGGGTGTTTATCTCCAGAAGTAGAGGTGTCTGTTTTATATCATGTTATACATAATTACATTACAGAATTAAAAATATATGTGCACATGTGAAAACATACAGAAACGTAAGATACAAGAGTACCTCAGAGCAGACGTAACATGATTTATTAGCCTCAAATGGCTGCACTGGCATTAAAAGCATCTTTCTTGATGGGTGTTCAAGACAATATGTCATCCTGAGAAATACAAAAACTATATAATAGTAAGCATAAATTTAGTCAGTGAAAGACAGTTATAAAGAAAGACCCAAATTCCTCAAGTACATTCAGGTGAAAGAGCAGATATGGGAGAGAAGATGAAATAATTAAAAATGTAAAAATGAATAGCACAAACTCACGACACCAATTACAGCTAATGTCAAACAACACATTTCATGTGATGAGAAGAATTAATGGAAAGAAAAAGGTAGCACAAAGTGAGTTTAGGTACATTAGGACACACCTGTAGTTCTGGAAATCACCCTGGAGAACCTTGATTGTTTCAATCACTATCAGACCCGCAATAATAGCATTTGTTGTTGCAACAGCATGAACAATATTGCCTGCAATACCTTTAGCTTCAAATAGACTATGCAATGGAATTCCAAAAGAAGATGCCCTGATATTTGCTGCAGCAGTCACGAATTCTACAGCCAATTGATCGTCCTTGTCAAAAGTCAGATTCCCAATATCCTGAAAACCAAAATCATTGAGAATTCAAGGTAGAACAATGACATAAAAACTTATTAAAACTTCTGAGAGGCAATGAAGATGGACCTTCTGTCGTTTTTCAATAAATAATCTTAGGGCCTCCAAAAAGATTCTTGAATTCTCAGCAAGACTCCAAATATCCTGAGGATTCTTTAGTCCAAGAGATGACATAGCAGACGCTGCTGACTCCTCCGTGTCACATTTCTTCTCCAAATTTCCATTTTGTTGGATAAGTTTGTCTGGCAGTACATCTCTGACATAGACAGGCCTCGGTTTGTTTCTATTCTTCCATGTTTCTTCATTAGCTAATGCAACTTCAATGTTATATCCAAACACATGATCATAAATTTTACGACCATACTGTTCAGGATCCTCATCTGCCCTTCGCTCAAATACATCTTCCGCAGGATTCGTTGAATTAGTTTCATCATTAGGGCCATCAGTAGAACGCACATTAAGATCGTTCTCCTGATTTTTATCTCCAAACAACTTTGCAAAAAGCAGGTCCTTTGCCCAAACAATACAGTGAACAAACTGCCAATATAAGATACAGATTTAAATATTAGACCAGATCATAAAAACTATGAAGAACAAGTCAGTCATACAGTATTAATCTTCAAAAAACTGGCGCAACTATAGTTGAAAATAGAAGGAAATATCTTCATTATCTATTAGTTTTATATGGCTTGGCGACCTGTGATTCTACACTTTCAAATTAAGCATATTTATAAAGTCAAATAGGCAAGAAAAAATGTTGGATGCACATGGCTCATGAGCTTGTTACTTGTTGCAGTATAAAAGTAATTTTCCATACCCTTGGTCCACATTATTTGCAAATAGAATGTACAAATGTTGCAGTACAATTATCAAAGTTGCAAATAGCCTGTTATTTCTAACAGTAAATAATATCATTTTTTTTAGTCCATTATCTTCTAACAGTACAATTTATGGTAAGGATAGAGGTAAAGATAGACTTAAACTAACATGAACAAAAATAATTAAAAAAGATATAACTATTTGTAATTTAAATGTCAACTTGGTCCTGAATAGAGCAGAGTGAAGGAAGCAGATTCGTGTAGCCGACCCATGTAGTTGGGAAAAGGCTTAGATGAGATGAGTTGAGTTGAGTTTTATCTTCTAACAGTAAATGACATCATTTTTTCTAAAAAAATATTATTTTGATAGATTTATGAAAAGAAATAAAGCAAGTGGTTGATTTATTAAAAGAGATTCTCTTAAGATTGTCTATACTGAGGGGACAAAGCTTTACTATTGCTCAATCCTTTTGGTTGAATTCAACTGTTTCAGACTTCCATATGCAGTTGCACGTTCACTTGCCTATTTTATCATGCAATTTGTTACTTAATTATCATATTTTATTTTATTGTGAAAGATATTATGCTTAGTTATATGTCTAAATCATGCCATTAGAGTGCAACTTTCCATAAATCTGCATCCACTCTAGACAGAGATGTTATATGTTTGAACTTTATAGTGATAGATATCATAGAATTTGTATATTGTATAATCTGTAAGACAGTAACTTAATACGTTTATAACTTTATGCAAGCACCAATGTTTCGGTTGGCAAAGAAACAAAGAAACAGAGATGTTATATGTTTGAACTTTATAGTGATAGAAATCATAGAATATGTACATTGTGTAATGTGTAAGACTGTAACTTTATATGTTTATGGCTTTATGCAGGTAATAATGTTTCAGTTGGTAATGAAACAAAGACGTTATATATTTTGGTTGGTAATGAAACAATGATGTCAAATGTTTGAACTTTATAGTGATAGATATCATAGAATATGTACATTTTGTAATGTGTAAGACAGTAACTTTATATGTTTATGGCGTTATGCAGGCTATAATGTTTCAGTTGGTAATGAAACAGAGATGTTGTGTTTTGGTTGGTAATGAAACAAAGATGTTATATGTTTGAACCTTATAGTGATAGATTTCATAGAATTTGTATATTGTGTAATTTGTAAGACTGTAACTTTAGATGTTCATGTCTTTATGCAGGTAACAATATTTTGGTTGGTAATGATACAGAGATGTTATATGTTTTAGTTGGTAATGAAACAAAGATGTTATATGTTTGGACTTTATAGTGATAGATATCATAGAATCTGTATATTGTATAATTTGTAAGACTATAACTTTATATGTTGGTAACAATGTTTTGGTTGGTAATGATACAGAGATGTTATATGTTTTAGTTGGTAATGAAACAGAGTTTCTTGTGTGTAATCTATGTGTGTAATCAAAGAATTTGTATATTGTGCAACCTGTAACTTGTATATTTGAATTTTGTAATGATAGGTGTTATGGAATTTGTATATTATGTGTAACTTGTTGAAACAGAGTCACAAAAATGTTATATGTTTGAATGTTGTAGTGACAGATGTTACTGTTATGAAATTTGTATATTATGTAACTTATCAATTATTGTATAGTAATGGGTCATTTTATTACAAGTTTAACAGGTTAAACAAGTTGTAATAGGTTAAACAGGTTTTTATTTCTGATTAACAGGTTTTAACAGGTTAAACAGGTCGGTGTCAACCTAACCCATTATGACTTGTTTAATAAACAGATAAAACAGATCATGTTGGATTACCTATTTATTAAACATGTCAGATTCAAGTTTGAAATCCTGACCTGTTTAATAAATAGGTCAGGTTCAGGTTCATGTTGATGGTTTTTAAGACCAAGCCATTTTAGATCCAACCCGTTTTCCACCCGACCCAGCCCAATTGCCACCCCTACTTATCGTGATAGGTATTGTACCAATATATGAATATTCTACACTCATATCATGTTTTTAAGCCTTGTGATATATACAAAGGCCTCAGACCAATGGACAAATATAGCACACAAAATAGATCAATTAACAAGAACAAAAATGAAAAGGAATGAGGTGGACACAGTATCCACTTGTACGTGATCCAAAATAGACCTAATTAATAAGCAGAATGAAAATTACTACGCTAGGCTATGCTAGAAATAACTACAAGGACACACAAAACATTTATTTAAGTTAGCATAACCAGCAAGCTTAAGAAATAGATGCTCCATCTAAAAGAAACTACAGTCGAGAACTCAAGCAACAATACTGAAATGACAACAATTGTTCTTCCAAGTCTTGGAAGAAGCTTTCAGCTACTACATGACCATACTAAAGATCCTCAAGAAACAAAAAGAATGTAGTAATAATTATTGGTAGTAGAGTACACCCTGAAAATCATTTGGCATACTAAACATATTATTTGGATGTTTCATAGTTATCTCATTTAGCATGCTAAACATATTATTCAGATGTTTCATAGTTACCTCTCCTATGTCTACTCAACTCAACTCAACTCATCTAAGCCTTTTCCCAACTACATGGGGTTGGCTAGATTCATGGCTACATGAATCTGCTTCCTCCACTCTGCTCTATTCCATAAGGATGGTTGTCTATTCCATGAAAAGATATGGATCATTCCAGACACTTAGAAAATTTTTCAGAGCTATGGGTGAAGTTATCAAACATCATACATATGCAGCTGCCATTATATATAGCACCCAATAACAATTTGGAGTAGTTATTTTCCATATTGTGTGCACTTCATACAGTAAACGACATGAGACCATCTCTTGAAAGCACCAACGGAGATGGAGATGCTGATCCTCTATGTTCGACATGCAAGTGACCTCCTGACCTGAAGGCATGATTACTTATTTGCTCAATGAATTTGAAGCCAAACTAGTGGATCAATAATGATACCTTAGATTTTATCTTTTATAGGGGGGCACGCTAGTTATTGTGCCTTGTCGCAAATGCGAGTGAGGATTATTCCAACAAGAAATCCACCAATGGAATTTTATCCATATCAAAACAGAGACTTGTGAAACATGAGAGTCTTGAATCTAGGTGGTGTTTTCATCGAACTATTCTCATATTAAATAAATATTATTTATTTCAAATATAACAACATATTATTCAAAATTGGTTTTGTGCAGGCATTGTCTTTGATTGTATCTATCACATGATCTAGGATTTCCATGGGCCATGAAATCGACTGGTTATGGCTTTGACAATGCTCATACTTTGCCAACCTTCAATAGAGGATAAAGAAAGGTGCAAGGGTCAAATTGTAGGAGTGTGCATAGATAAATTTTGTCCATGCTATCTATAAGGAAGTAGCACATATATAAATTGATATGCACCAGGAAGCTGGTTTTCTGATTGCAGCACAATAATCAAGTAAGATGAGCATGGTAGATTAGAAAACCAAGCTGACCTTAGTGTCCCATACCTATCCATCATCCTTAGCCTTTCTCTAAATATCTATTGAGTCTTCACAAATTTCAAGCTCAATATAATTGAGCAGATGGACTAGAACCTTGGCATAGGGATTAGTTCATGTGGCTGGCAAGAACCAATTAGATTGGTCTTATGAACCAAGACCCAACCTAAATTTCGGTTTCATGCGTAGCCAACAACCGTGGCTAACCTTAGGTGGCCAACCACGTGTAGAATCCTAAGGCGGCTACTAAACACCTAGGATTTCCTAAGTGGACCACCAAGAGCACTAGGGTTTCCCTAGTGTGGTGCCCCCTCCAAATTTAAATAGGAGACCTAGGGCATGGGGTTTGGGATGTACGTTGAGGCCTCTCACAAGAAACCCTATATATCTCAAGTACCATACCTGTAGGAGATGCCCACAAAAGAGAGATTGAGAGAGAAGATTGAAAGAAGAAATATACAAAGAAACACCAAGTAACTCTTGGAGGGCCTACCTAGTGCGAACACTCTGTGGTGGCTAGAGAAGTCTCCATCCATCTTCTTCCATCTTATATTCTCACATCTTTCCTCAAGGTACTAGCCTATGTTACCATACATGTAATCTACATTTTCATGGTGATTTATTATAAAAGAGTGATCAAATTCCTCTTCCTCCATTTGAATCTTGGTGTTCGACTACACATGCATCTATTAGTGATTTTGTATTGATCTAAATCATATGGAAGCAATCCCTTATTGGAGTTACATTTTACAAGTTGAGAATCTGACCCTAAAGGATATGTAGGTAAGAAAGTGGCTTAAAATAAAACATTGCTAGACAAAATACTATATGGAAATCATGATGAAAAGTTTAAACAAGTTAATAGCCTTACAATTTATGGCAAAGAATCATCCAACTAAGGGTTTGATGGATCATTTTGGTGCATGAGTGATGGAAGAAAATTGACTTGAAGCACATAAATGATGTCATGAAATAACTATGTAATATCATGAAAAAGCTATGCAGTGTATCTCCAAAGACTTGATTGTTGACATTGATCAGGATTAGGATAAGTGCACTAACGGCTGAAAATAGACCATGACTAGCAGCAATCATGAAGCACACAAGCTATGATGTGAATCAAGGACTCTTGGTCAAGGTTCGCTAAACTGACCTGAACCAAGTGGTTTGGAGCAAACCGCACCTAAACCAGTGAACTAGGTTTGGGCCTCATACCAACATAACTCAAGCTGAACCACACTGAGCTGGTTCCACTTAATTCCAACAGATGGAGGTCAAGAAGAGATTTAAAAAGAGAGACAAGCTGAGAACCTCCCATGAGCTCTTAGTCCTCTGTTTCTTTTTTTTCTAAACAAAAAACTTTCCATTTTTGGCCAATTTCAACCTAAAATCAGGTATTCCTCCTTCCATTCCTCTCCCATTTTTTTTCAATCTTAAATAGACTGAAAATTAAAAAACATAAAGAAAGCATGGCCCTTATCTTTTAACTTGATTTCATGACATTATTTTCGATTATTTCTAAACATTTTTAAAATTAAAAATATTAAAATTTACAAAAAATAAAATAATTTCTAAAAATTTACTGTAAAATTATTAGCATGTCTGGATAAGATCGTGCTACTTGCTTGTCTAATTTCATTGCAATTGGAGCTAGTTCGGGCATAATTAAATCAATTTGAATCTCAGCCCAAACTACAATAAATTTTAAAATATATAGTGATTTATGCACACTTAAGAGCTGAAAATAAATATGTAGGACCCTAATAGGGTCCTACACTAATTTGAATTAAATTTTATTTTTTCATATTCTAATTAAAATATTAATTATCTATTTAAAATTATCAAAAAATATTTTAAAAATAGATATGGGAAAAATTGTTATGCGTAGAGAATGTAAAAGAATTTCCTGAAGCAGCTTAGAAATTTTTTTCATTATGTTATAATTATTTGAATTTTAGAAATATTTAAAAATTAAGAAATTCATAAGATTATAAAAATTGGGATGATGTTTTTAAAAATGTGGAGGTAGTTTCCAAGCCCATTCATGTTTTTTTTTAAACAGTTAGATACAAAATTTATCAATTTTAAAATAATTAAAAATTAATAAATTCAGAAATTTATGAAAATTTGGAATTATATTTTTAAAAATGTGGAGGTATTTTCTAAGCTGGTGCATGCATTTTTTGAAGCCAGACACAAATTATAAGAATTTTAGAAATATTTAAAATTAATAAATTCAGAAAATTATTAAAATAATAGAATCATGTTTTTAAGAATGCGGAGGTATTTTCTAAAACTATTCATGCATTTTTTGTATTCATACAAATTATATGAATTTTTTGAATTAAAAATATTTCAAAATAATAAATTCAGAAAATCACAAAAATTTGCAATCATGCTTGTTTATATTTGTTGATGAAATTTAGGTATAATATTTTATATTTGTCTATGAAATTTACAGATATAAGATCTAGGAAGAAAAAATCATGACATTGGTTGGTACAATGACACCATTGAAAGTGCAAATGGAGGGTGGCATGACAATATTGAAGCAACATCTTGTTGGTGGTTATTCCAACATTATTTCATATAAGAAATATCTATAGGAAGTATAATCGATGTTTAAAAGGCACTCCGCTGAAGAGCAGAAAAGTGCTGAAAACATATAGAGGTGGAACATCGAACAACAAAGCCACCTTTATACCATCTAAGAGATCCTGAAGATTATGAGGAAGCTGAAGATTCAGATGACATGGAAGCATAGATTCAAGCTGTCATAAGGGCAACCTGAATAACCAATGGCATAAGGAGGACATAGCTAGTCACAAGGCTCAATTTGGGCCCTCACAAGACAAGTGCCATAGACATTCCATGATGTAAACATTCTAATAGGTAAACAATTTCTTATCTATTAATTTTTAATTATTTTTTATGTTCTATTTTATAGTTGAAATACAAATTCTGTATCATCTAGATTTTAATCTTGATTACATTAAGTTATTCATTAATTATACTCTTAAAAGAAATGGAATGGTACGAATATATGGATTCCAATTCCATGTTTTTGTAAATTTATATTTGAAAAAATTAAAAGTAATGAAAATTGATTTAAAAAAAAAAGAATTTCTAGCGTACTAGTTGGAAACTGGTTCGTTAGAGCATATTGAGTGTTAGTATAGTGTCGAACTAGTTCGACATCAAACCAATTTGATGTCGGCAGACCTTGTTCTATAGCTATAACCATTAGAACCACTATTCTCACACGACTATGATTAGCGTTGCTTTACCTGAAACATGATGCCTATTTCAATTGTAATTGGATAAAACAATACAAAAGGTAGGTTCCAACATGCTAAAAGAAAGTGTTTAGCAAATGAACATAAGCTTTTCTCTAGAGATGTGACAAACATGGCATCATTATGTATATTTTAGCAGCCAAAGAACAACTCCAAAGGTAAAGGAGGTGCACTGACATTTGTAATCAAATAAACCCATATTCCAGAGCTTAAAGAACATTGTATTGTGCTAGCCAATCAAAAGAAGATGACATGGAAATGACTTAATCAATGTAGATGACGATTTGCCTTCATTTGAATAACCTAATTGTACTGAAATAGGAGAAAATTGCAAATTTTTTTGCAGGATCTCCCACACGTGATTCACATGCTCCTTAAGAACTGATGAAGAAATTTGAGCTGAAATTAAAAAAATTAGAAAAAAGCTAGAGGAAAACATGTAATTCCTTAAGATACTAGGATTAAACTGGAGGTTGTTCCCTATGATTTTCTTGAGTATAATATACTATAACAACATATAGAGAACCTTCCCAAAATCAAGGTTTTAAATCCCGTGACATAATTTCTCTACAAAACCGGATGCCCTAATATCCTGTGCTGTCCCAATAGCTATCTTGCTCAAGCATCCCGTAGTTACTCCAATCTCTCTCCCATTCTTTCCTTTATTTCTTTCTTACTTGTTTATTTATTGTATTCTTCCTTTCCTTATTTCCTTTCTTTTTTTTTATTTCTTTTTCTGTCACCCTTCTTTCTTCTTTCCATTCTTTCCCTTTTTCTTTCTTATGTTTACTTATTTATTTCCTTCATTTACTTATTTTCTTCTCCCTTTCTTTTTTTCTTCTTCCCTCTTCTATTTCTTTATTTTCTCTTTCTTCTTTCCTTTCTTTCTCTTTCTTCTCCATTCCTTGCGTGGATGTGTTTGAAATGAAGATTGGCAAAGGACCAAAATATTTAGTGCAATGGACAGTTGTGCACAATGGTGATTAACTCAGGTAGTTGCACAAATATGGGCATTAGAGGACGCATTTAACAAACTCAAGTTGAAGACAGCCTCATCCAAATCCTCTTGGAATAGCCTGGGTGAATAATACCAATCTCCAAGTCGGGGAGAGAAGCTTGGTCACCTATCACACTAAGGGTTATCAAAACAATTCAGTGTGGCATGTTTCCTATGAAGGTGTCACCTCTTGTTGGTTGGGCTATGAATGCTTGATCATAAAGCACAAGATGATGGCTACACCAACTGTTATTCTTTTCAGCATGGAGAGACTCGTTAACGAAGTACATGTTGGCTCAAGATTTGCCTATAATGAATCTCAAAAGGCAGTGGGAACTTTTCTTCTTCAACATGTGGCTTCATTAGGAGATGGCACCCTAGGCCCTTTCCCCCGCTTGAGGAGTCCAAATCTCAAAAGAGGTAGAAGGGAATTGATGCTATTGCTATTGAAGAGAGGCTTTTATGGCCTAAAGGTGGATGGAATGGGCACAAATCTCAGCATCATAAGCATCTTTATTACCATTATGAACAGTAAAGGGCTGCATCGCAAGATCAGACGGTTATCAAGGTGAACATGAGGCGAGAGGTCACAGCAACTCATAAAACAGCATCAACATGATTGCTTATAAGTTAGCTTATGGATTCCATCCTTTATAAGTAATATTCTAGTTAGTTTTATAGGAAATTAAAGAGCTACTATTCAGCATTGTTCATGCTACAGTACTATAAACAGTGATTACCAGCTATAGACATCTTTTTCCTTAATCAGCTTGGTTCATTGGAGAACTAATACTCTAGGAGTCTGATTCCAAAAAGGAATAGTAGTAGGCTTTATATATAGACTGCATTGTGTCCAACTGTTGAAATGTGAAATTTAGATTTGATATTTAAAAAGAGGCCTAGTACGGCTGGTTCTTCCTCTCTTCTTCTCTTATTTCATCTTATTTCTTCCACGTCCTTCCACTTTCTATTATTCTCTTTTTCTTATATATTTATGCAACTATTATTCTTCTTTGTTGGATTAGCACTGTTCACTGATTGATTTCTACACTGATTGATTTATACATTGATTTCTCAATCTCCTTCTCAAGCTATTCTTCTTATTCTCTCAACTAATGAAGTATCATCTTGCTAGATCAGATTTCTGCAGTGTTCAACTTGATCTGAAGCGGATAACTTTTAACCTTTTCTGATCTCCTTGAACCAGTCTTGATCTTGAGATCACCTAGTTTGACATTGTTTTAACCGTAGAAACTCTTGATTATGTTTTGAGACCTCCCAAAACCCTAGGGCTAATACACGAAATCCCTTTCCCCACTAATAACTAGAATCTAATTTGGATCTGCCCTATTTCTCAATCCCAAATAGCAAGCATCCAGAACTTTCAAATCATAAGTTTTTTTCCCTTTTTTTTTTTGGCCTGCAACTTTTTGTACATGGTAACCCTAGTCTAGCCATAGTCTCAACCCTCACCATGCGTTGGCAAGGAACACACCAAGCCCTTATACCTTATTGGTATGCTACCAGGTTGATATTCTATGTCCTGTACCAGCTAGCACAGTAAAGTGCTGCCAACACTAGTTGTACCGCTGCTGCTTGGTAATCACGAGCATAAAGGAACTGGTGATAAGTTCTTTAGTTTAATTTTCTGTTGTGAATGTACTTAGCATGTCAACTTTGTCTAAATCTGGAAGAAAAAGTCATCTTATGGTTGCTCAAACCTGCATCAAATGAAACAGAATCCATATGGCACAGTAACAAAGTCAGAAACCCTAAACGTGGCGGATACAATACCCTCAATAAACACAATGTATTTTAATAATTCAACAGATACAAAGATTAAATGAAAAAACAAGTTAATGCATTAAGCCCAAAAGAAAATTTATTTGACATCAACCCCATATCAATATATCATTAACCTTTTAACAAAAGTTGTATGAAAGTATTTGAAGCTCAATAAAGGTTAATTAAGCTATACAAGTCAAATATTATGCAGATGAATTTCACAAAAATGTCAGTTAGAGAGAATGATGTACCATCCAAGCTTGAATAACAGCGAATTTTGTAATATAAGACCCATTATAAGAATTTTGAAATGCATTATTGCAACACAAAACTTTGTAACAAGCATTCTTTCAAAAATAACACTTATTTATGTAGTAAAAATGTTCCTAAGCAACAATATACATTAAAGAACAGTTCAACTGAAAAAAAAAAAAAAAACACAAGAATCGAGATTAGGCATTTAGCCATAGTCACCAACAAAGATCAAACCTTTGAAGGAGTGCTGGTGATGGTGCAAACAGGATAGGATTTCGGAGTTGGTTTTGTTTGGCATTCATAGCACTCTGTTTTACCCTTGACATGGACAGTGACCTGCTCCAATCAAATTAATATATAGTTAAAACCACCAAGACAAAGTGATACACAACCAGAGTCATTCTATTGTGAAACAAAAACATTAAATCAGTTAAGGAACAACTAATTAGTGTATAAATAATCAGGGCTTAAGAAAATATCAGGAGCAGCTCATAATTCCATATATATAAATGTAATCATGAACTAGAAAAGTTAAGAAACTTCAAAGGAAGGTCCACAAAACCAATACTGAGACCCATAACAATGCATTACCGGTATGGTATGGTATGGTATGCACCCCATGCTGAGATTGGGTGCCCATTTGTTTCTCACTCTTAACTATAATACCCACCACTCAGTACTGGATAGTACAAGTATAGAGCAATTCATCTTGATTCAGACCAGTTTGGTTCATACCAAATTAAAACTCAATACTACATTAGCATCTTACGGAATGGCAAAGTACGGTTGGTACAGCAAACCTTGCTTCAAAGTTGCAAGCAGTGTAGTACTGAAGAACAACTATTTCAGCATAGCATACATTTCCAACAAAATGAAAACAAGAAGTTCAACAACAAACTAAAGTCATACTATATCTTTAATATGATGTGAGGAAAAGACATGTTGAAAGCATACTAATTCACTTGCCAAACAAATATAATACTCAGATAAGTTTGATGGAACGTCATGCTGTCAGCGTTTGAGTGGAACAGAATGCATTCTTTGGTGGAGGTTGAGAAGAAAAAAAGAGCACATATTATCCAGCAACATTGATCATTCCATGCATCAATCATTATCAAATTAGTAAGACAGAATATTGATCATTCCAATGTTGTTGTTCTTGTTGTTGTACAGAATATCGATCGCACTAAATTGACCATGAAGGAGGAAAAGAAGTTAACTAGAGTATGAGTTTAAATTCATCAAACAATCTTGGTAAATTCCATTGCTCATAATGTCAACCGTACAATGTTAGGAATAAGGTCCACCGTATTGGGTACGAGTACCTATGGTTTGGTGCAGTGCATACCGCATCGAATTGAAGATGCATCGATCAGATGGATTGGGAGGCCTCCACCCACGTCCGCCACTATACTTGACCAAACTGAGCAGTTCGATTTGGTACAAGACAGTTTGACCGGGTTCTAAAAGCCGGTATAGGGCGAAATGGTTGGTTCAAGGCGGTTCGCCTTCCGAGCCAAACCAAGAGGCCAAACCGTCCTTGGTTGTGGACCAGGTTGGTTCGGTTTGGCCTGAACTGTCCGGTTCGGGACGGTTTGACTAACCTTGGTTAGTAATGTAGAGCAAAAGGAAATTTCAGCCATGAGTAACCCAATCCCAAAATATTCATCAGATCAACAAAGTATAAAAATGTACAGGCTAGTTAGCCACCAATCCTTTACTGTTTAATATATCCGATGTGCCTAGCTTCACAACAACTCTTGATCCAGAAAAGTCTTGGGATAAGACATTTGCAACCTTCAACATTGTCTGGAAGACAATTTCAATATAATTGCCTGTTCCTTGGATAAAACAAGATAAAGAGGAAAGTCAAATAAGATTCAGATACAAGAGCTCCAGGGACCTCATTAATAGTGTTGCATTGATTTTTTTAGTCCAAAGCACAGCAAACCATGCTTGAATAATCTCATTTGCCTCATCAATTTCTTTGTTTCTTAACTGAACTGGATTAATCATTTTGATCATGTAATGCAATCTTTTTACCTGAAACTGACATAGATATATCATTAGACTTCACCTCCAACATTTAGGATTATACTGCATTATGTTCAACAGTACGCAGAGATCTTACTGTGCCTTTTAGAACTTTGTGAGAAATGGGACTTTCTAGCATCACTGAATGGCAGACTTCATGTTTCCATTAGAGTGGTAGATACGTGAGAACAACAACAAATGTATCAAGGCCTTAACTCAAGTTCACATGGTAAGATAAACAATCATCATCGTGCCACTCAAAATCATTATTATAACTGGAAATGTGGATCCTACTGCATTGTACATTGAAAAACTCAATACTCTTGACTTGTTAAGATCAAAGGATGAAAAAACTTTAAAGACATTGGGTATCTGATTTCCCATATTAAAGAAGATGAATTTATGCTAAATGTAAGTAGCAAAATAACAAAACAAAAGCAAGACTTCTAGATGCTTTGTTTCTTTTCTAAAGGAATGAAACAATTTTAGTAGGAATTTGCTTCTTAGAGAGATCCAATTAAGCTTTTTATTGAGGTAGTTGACAGCATGGTACAAACTAAAGACACACCAATCTCTATTAATTTCCATGAAAAACTCATCTAATACAATTTTGATCGAATAAAACTCTTCTAATACAATTTTGATCATGCCAAAAGCATAATTATTGCAAATATCAGAGTTGTAGTGTTGCTTCAATTTTGGACATGAATGACCAACATTTGCTAGTCTTGTAGATTTGCCCTTTATTTTTAACATATGATGCATATATTAGATCAATAATGAATCAAAAAAGCTCAAGAAAATTTTGAAATACAAAGGTTTAAACCAAGGAAAAAGAAATGAAGAATGAACGAAAAGTATGGCATGAATGAAGAAAAAAGGAAGCATAATTTAAACATACGTAATATGTTAGGAACATCACCTAGAGATATTAAGTACCAGACAGAAACCTATTTTCTTTTATACTATGAATGTTTAAAAGTTGAATTACTTGAACAAATAAGTAATTGATAAAACTAACAATTATGACATAGTTCCTGAGATAATTGGACCCTCCAAGTGAATTTTCATGGAAGGCCATCATAATATAACCTTATCTAGATAACCTTTCATTATAGACTAAGATCAACAAAGAAAGGAGTTCCGATAAATTGCTGGCATGGATTATATGTATTTATAGTATTTAGTCTTTAAAATCTCTTAACCTGATGGTCATGTAAGTGCTCCCAGTGAGATTTTTTTTTTGGCATGTTTCAGCAATTTTGTATGCAGATTTGTAACAAAATTCCATTATAAATATCAAATAATGCCAACATGCTCCATAATAACATAGTATCTTCACACACATAAATGGAGGAGAGCATGATGATATCTGATTGCTCCATATAGTGTGGTCAAAATTACTCAATTAATAAAAGAATTTGACCACTCATTGAAAACAATAAAAGATGGTGCTCAGATTTGTTTTGTGCATATATATATATATATATATATATATATATATATATATATATATATATATATATATATATATATATAGAGAGAGAGAGAGAGAGAGAGAGAGAGAGAGATGTGGGCTTGGCCACATTCGCATGTAGCCATGCCCAAATCCAATCACTGCCCCCACCATTAGATCCACAAGGATTTCAAAGCCAAAAAGTCATCGGTTAGACATCATTTGCTGCTTAACAAGAAAAAAAAAACTGATGGAATAAACAGCAACGAATAATGAATAAATATAAGCATTATGGAAATAAATACTAACTCTTTCAGAGATGGTAAACATTTATCCTATAAAATAAGCGCTAGTATGTCCATAATAAACAACTCAACTCAACTCATCTCATCTAAGCCTTTTCCCAACTATATGGGGTCAGCTATATGAATCTGCTTCTTCCACTCTGCTCTATTCAGGACCAAGTCGACATTTAAATTACAAATAGTTATATCTTTTTTAATTATTTTGCCCATATTAATTTAGGTCTACCTCTACTTCTATCCTTACCATGAATTGTTAAAAGATCACTCTTTCTAACTAAAGCATCTAAAGGTCTACGTTGTATATGTCCAAACCACCGTAATCGATTGTCTCTCATTTTATCTTCAATTGGGGCTACTCCCATCATTTCTCTTATATGTTTATTTCTAATTCTATCTTTTAAAGTTTTACCATATATCCATCTTAACATATGCATTTCTATTACACTTAATTTATTCACATGTTGTTTCAATATTGCCCAACACTCTGTTCCATATAGAATAGCTGGCCTAATAGCAGTTTTATAGAATTTTTCTTTCAATTTTAATGGAATGTCCATAATAAACAGTTAAACATAATTGATAAACACTTAATCTGTTTTGGTAAACAAAAACACTGTAAAATAAACAAAAACTATTGAGTCAGAGGCTTTCACATGTTGCGCACTCCAAGGAACCACACATGTGGGGGCTGGACACATGGCACCTAGATGTTTGCAGCCTGTCCCATCTGCCCCATCTCCATAATTGCACCTCATTCCTCGAGATGTACCACGGATCTAATAATTTCTATTTATTTATATTAAATATATGTTTATTACTGCAGATTAGGTGTTCACCAATTCAAACTAATTGTTTATTCAGAACATGTTAGTATTTATTATATGGAATAAGTGTTTACCATCATCCCGAAGGAGTGAGTGCTTATTTCCATCATGTTTGTGTTTATTACGTTGGAATTTTTTAAGCAGCTAGCAGGTGGCTTGTTGGCTTTGAGATCCATATGGATCTAAGGTGGGGGCAGTGACCGGATTTGAGCTTCATATGAATATAGCCAAGTCCAACCCACTATATATATATAAGCTTCTTTTGCTTAGGCAAGAATTTGCGCATTGTTTATCAACAAATGGTTGCAGTAATGAAAGCAAGTTCCTCTAGTGAACTAGGCAACAACCCATAATTTACAAGTGGTTTTCATAAAATCTAAGTTTGGTTGCATAATAACAAGGTAAAATACAAGAATAAATGCATCAGCCTCTAAAAGAGTATCCAGAAATCTATAAATCATGTGCAAGTGCCTTGAATAGACTGACAACTAACAAAGGGCTGGCTGTGTTCAAAGTAAATAAAATATATAAGTCAACAATTATGCAAAATTCCTGGGAGGAATTCCTTAAAAAAGTTAAGATTTCATGTGTGCAATTTGAAAGCCAAGATTGATAATCACCAGAAAATTTCAAGGGAAGCAATTGGCCATCCACATTTGCCACATAAGAAGTTAACTTGTGATTTATTACAATATTTTTTGCTATTTTTAAGGGCGGATAAATATAATAAGTGCACAATTCACCATCTCTTATACTTTTTGGTCAAGTGAAAAACTATGGTTCTTCTCAACTCAACTCAACTCATCTAAGCCTTTTCCCAACTACATGGGGTCGGCTACATGAATATGCTTCCTCCACTCTGCTCTATTCAGGACCAAGTCGACTGAAAAACTATCGGTTCTTCATATATGAAAATTAATTATGAGATTGTCTACATTTCATGTCTTGGCCTTTACAATGACAATACTTAACCAGCTATTGTAAGTTTGACTTGGCAAATCAAGTTGTTTCTTAGTCTCTCAAAAACATTTGCTAAACCTATTTAGCAATAATTAAATAACATTTATAGTATAAATTAGTAAAACCACCACTTGCATTTCCACACAGTATTCTCAACTGCTACAATGTTTACAAGTATTGGCCTTTTGCAAATTATATTCTAATATCAGCCCATGTTCTGAATGCCCAACAACTCAACTGCTAGTATGCGAAAATATATAACAAACCACAACTACGACTACGCAAAATGACGAAAGTGTCTTCCCTTATTGCTTCAGAAAATTAGCCCAATAGAAAACTCTCAAGATACAACAAGAAAAATACATTCATGAGAAAAATATATAGAAAGGATAACCTAAAACAAGTTATAGAGGAAAAGTTCACCAGGAAGTTTTGTAAGTTCGATAATCATCAGTTCTTTGTATAGTTCATTGAGCAAAACTATGTTTATTACATCAAACCATCTCAGTTTGCCTTTTCACACAAGCCTTGGACGACATAATTGTACTAATGCCTCAGCATTAAAAAGAATGGCTGTCATGAAATTAAGATGATCCCAATTAGTTGGGACAAACTAATAATGCTTATGGTTATAAATCTTCTTCAGCTTCAGACAGAAAATAATGCAACTTTGTACTTTTCTCACAATACCATATTGTTCTTTGATATTTTGGTTTTTATAACCATTAAACAATATGACTGAACCCACTGTGGCCAAGAAGTAGAAACAATCAAAGCCATAGATAAAAAGAATAATCAATCTCATAACAGAAGCAAACCTTGTGTAATATGTAACACTTATCCTTGACAAAAACAAGACTACAAAGCTCAATGTTGATAATAGAATGTATATGAAAGAAAAGGTGTATAAATGGAATAAAGAATCAAATAACAAATTAAAAAGAAAAGGAAACATCATTTAACCTGCCCCAAGAACCCTGTGGTTCCACTTTCAACCAAAGGAACTCCAGCTGCCAAGCAAAGGCGGTTAACATGTCGTCTAGCATCTAAGTTATCAAGACCATTCAAAACCACATTAAATTGCTTAAAAAAATCCACATCAAATTCAGGATCCTTGACATTTGCATGGTATGGTGTTATACTGATTTGAGGTCTAAACTTTACAACAGCATCTCGAGCAACCTAAATGAAGAAAATGACATGGAAGCAGTCAGAGCAACAGCATAACACACAAGAACATCGGAAACATCAAGTATGGCATAACTATGGTAGACATATCAAACATTAATTTCTTACTTTAGCCTTAGATTGCCCCACATGGCTCTGTCGAAACAAAAATTGTCTATTTAGGTTACTGACTTCAATTGTGTCCATATCTATCTGTAAATAGCAAATAACAGTTATAGATGGTAATACTGCTTGAACAAACATTGTAAATCTCATGCGAAATTTAAAATGAAAAATATAATCAAATGTTCTATAACTGTTAAAATATAATAAGCTTTGCTGTGGTTAAGTCATTAACACATCATAACAAACACATAAACAAAGATCTTTAAAAAATTAAATATAAGAGAGAGAATGTAAAACTTTACTGCCATTTCAGACTATTATATTGTCATATTATGGATTCCATTCAGTTCAAGGTGTATATTGCTAAAATTCTATATCAGAAATTCAGAGAAGTGAAGAAAGAATGATCTGATGCTTCATTCTGCAATCTGGAATTCAATAAAGCAAAAGTTAAGCCACTGGCCACTAAGCACTCAAAGCAGCATATCCATGGTCAGAACAATGATTAACAAAGATTATCAACAAAAACAAAAAATAGATGGAGAAGCATGAAGGTGGAACCAATAGAGAAGAATCATGTGGATTGCAACTAACTCTTGATTACAAACTTTTAAAATGGACATTACAAAGTGCAAAGTAACTTTATTGAGCTCAGAAAAAGAACTTACACATACAATTAGTTTGATGGTATAAACAGGAATAGATCCTTGGCTTTACTTTAAACGAAGAAAGAAAGATTTGTGTATGTATTCAAATAATCATGCCACAGATATTGCTCTACTTGTCATCTCCAGATCAAGGTAAGCAGATGATAGGATAAATTAATATGATGCACTTAAACTCTGGGGTGGTTTTCCTTAAATCATGCACATATACAAAACTTTGAAGAACAAAATTTTGATAATTATTAGAAATAAAAATGGACCCAACAGAATGATTCAAAACAAAGGCCAATCAACATCATTCAAAACAAAGGCCAATAAACACCATGTAGTCAATATTTCATAGCATGCATTAATAGTGTCTATACCAACAAAAATATATTTCCTGCTTAATCTCATTGGACTTATGCGAACATATCCCTAGTCCTTTCAACTAGTACAGTCAATTGTGAGAATTATAGGATTGCACTCTTGCTCTCTTACACATTGGATTGTTTGATTCATAAAGCATTAATCAAAAATGAACCCAATTGATCTAGCTTTACAAAAAAATTATGAGTTCTAATACAAAGAGAGAACAGAATCTTAAAGGGTCTCAAAGTCGGTGCTTAATGGGCTGAAAGGAATGTGAAAATTAGAATGGAGGGTGTGGGAGGGGAAGAAGGGTTTTTTTTTTTTTTTTGTTGGGGGAGAGGGGTGGGGCAGGGGGGGAATTGGGTTGTAAAACATGTACCATGGGCTTAAATTGATGCCCGAAGGTTGGTGGGAGGTATCTTGATTTTGCCAAAACCTGTACCAATGGTTTAAATTGATGCCCTAAGGATGGTGGTAGCTATCTATATGCATTGAGGTTGACAACTTTGTAGGGTACTTCAATACTTTCATATCTTGCAATGGTTGTTGCTTATGAATAAAACAGAGAGAGGAGAATCCAGCCTAGATAGGAAATAATTTTCAAACTTTTGGATAGTGGTGGCTATGTTACAATCCCAACATAGTACCTATAACTTTGAGAGTCCTTGTATGGCAGAATTTAGCTATACGTCAACCTAGCTCACAATGAATATCATACAAGCTTTTCTGTTAACTTCAACATTTTTGCTTTGGTATATGCCTACCAGCAGACTTGATTCAACTTCTGTTCATTACATCTCGCTCATATACTATATTGAACTAGTGATTAAATTTCAAATGAGAAGAGAATTCTAGAGCTTAAAGGCAGGTGCAATAGATACAAGAAGAGCATGAACTGCCTAAAAGATGATAGTAATCACTTTCAGGTGCATAAGGGACTTAAAAAAAGGTAGCAGTTCACCATTGTGGACCATAGAAAAACCCATTTGAAAAAAAAAAAAAAAAAAAAAATCCACCATAAAAGGGGTTAGTGGTTCCATATCTGAGCTTAGGCAAAAGAGTGGCATGCATTGCCGCCTCAATCTTCAATCCATGGCCCATATTTATTATTGATTTCAGAAATTCTAGTACCCAAACTTTTTATGAAATGTGTAAGAGGTTTAGCTTTTACCAGAACTACAGATATCTCCAATTTGTTTAAGTTTTGTCATTTTTAGGAGAACTTTTGGGGAGAATTCAGAAGCCAGTTGATGCCCACTTATAGTCTTTCATCCTTCTTTATCTTGGTCATTCTATAGTAAGTTTTGGACACCAGTAGTTTCAGTAAAGTTGGCAAATTTGGTCTTTGTTCACTTAATCCAACCCAACCCATTTCTGAGCCACCTGATCACCCTTGAGGGTCACAAATTGTGTACGGATGGTATCAATTAACTTGTCAAATTGGTGGTTCAAGTTGCTTGAGTCATAGGATTTTGAACCATATGGCCAAAACTGGATATATGTTTAGCATAATATATTTGTGAAAAAAGATATATCACAAAATGATATTAAAGGGGGGTCTAAATAGGAATGCTTGAGGCATGACGATTCATAAAAGTAACCTCAAATAATTGGGAGAAGGCCTGGTTCTTGTTCTTGCTCTCCATTCTCTTCTCCCTTTCCTCAGTCATCTTCTTTTCTCCTTTGTTTTCTAGCTCTTCTTGCATTCTTTTCTCCTCCCTTCTTGCATCTTCCTTAGCTCCACCTATTAACATGAAGTTGCCCCACCACCATGGTAAACCCATTCAAGCCCTATGTCACGAATACACACCAACAACCTCCTCACATGAAAGTCTAATCACCAGATTATCACATGTTTCAAGACCCAGCGGGGCATCTCTTGAGATACTGGAATGGATTAGCATCTCAAGTGTCAAGACAAACCATCCCGCCATCATCCTAGTGTCTTAATTGACACGTCTTAAGATATCCCCATCTCAAGTATTGAGATATACCACCAAACGATGTCAGGACATGCCATTGTTCGGTAACACATCCCATTGCATGAAAAAATTGGGATGATTCTATCCCACAGGATTTAAAACCTTGCTATCACCTTAGTCATATCTAGTATTCTTAACAAAGCTACCAATCACTACTATGCTCAAACCTACCTCCACCTAAGCCTCGTCGCAACCCACTCACTAACAAAGCCTGCTGTCATCACCTCACTACCAGACTACCCATTGCCAAAGCTGTATACCACCAACCCAACCTATTGTCAAAGCTATGGATCCCCATTTCTGCTCTTCTCCTCTCATTCTCTCCTATCCACTACCCTCTTCTTTGGTTCAACATTGTATTTTGAACCATCCCAAACCTGACAGTTCAATTTGAACCAAATCAAACCAGTCCAAAACCAGGATGGTTTGGCCTCTCAATTTAGTACCAAACCGATCCCAACCGACCAAACCGATCCCAACCGACCAAACAGACTCTATATCGACGTACTGAACCAAACTAAACCACTCCAAACCGAACCATCTAGTTCGGCCTGATTTAGGATGGTTCATGAATTGGGACCTCCTGTTCCACCTGATCAATACACCACCAGTTCAACATAGTACATCCAGTACTGAACCACATCAGTTCTTAGTATGATGAACATTAGTTCAAATTATCTAAGACCAACTTGCTACCAAGTCAAGTTGCTCTGCATTAGTCCTAATAGTGGAGAGTGACCTAATCCAAAGCAGACCTAAACCATTTTAGTACCCCCTCTAAGTTTGGGCATCCAAATACAAGATTCTTAACTTAAGAGCTTAGGTTTAGCTTCTCTTTCTCTCCCTACTCTCTTCTTCTTTGTAATTGCTATTGTGATAAGTGACTTCAAGCTCAATTTGTATAAAACAATTCATTGCTACAACCCTCTCGACTGTTGTTCTTCATGTGATTTGGATACATCAAATTAGATTATGATTTGATCCATGCATATAATTAGTTCAATCTTCATTTTTTTTAACAGCCGCAGCGTCTAACTTTCTTTTGTGCTGCTTTTTTGCAAAATAAAACAAAATAAGCAAAAAAAAATATTCCAAACTGACTTGGTATTATTTAGCTTGCCAAGTCTTGGTTCTTTAAGAGCCCCAAACACATAGTTAGCTTCTTCTCTTTCGACCTAAAGTCAAATAGCATAAGCCAAATAGCATTTCCAGGGGACATTATTGACCTAAACTCTTCAACGCAATAGCGAATCTTAACCACATAAAACCTTAAAAATTTCCCCACCAATTTCTCTGACATCCCTAAATATATTATGACCCGTCTCATGGTTCTATATTACAATTGTGTCATAAACCCTTGTGACCTTTTTCTTGTTGGCCTACCATCACTCTTACTAAACTTAGCTATGGATCCTACCACTGATAGTTCTTGCATATCCACTCTCTTTATGTCTGCTTAATATGACTTTTTCTATTTCATGTAGCTTTATCATATATATCACTAATATGTTGAGTACTGCACTGAATAAGAGTTCAGTGTTGTTAAAGCATCTTGTTTGTTACATATATATATATATATATATATATATATATATATATATATATATATATATATAAAAAAAAGACTTTTGAATGTATTAGAAAATGCTAGGTCTCCTTCTAGGTACAAACTTATGCAAGGCATCTACAGCAATCTCATTTAAGGCCTCAGCATCTTCTTGAAGCAATCTATAAGCTAGCATAACAAATTAGGGCAGTTCAGAGAAGCAAGGATTCGCATCCCAACATGTCCCAGCCTGTCCTACAAGTACCATACCACTCCAACGAGAAAGTAGTACCAAAGCTGCCCTCAAGACACTGACCAGTAACAATAAAGATATACAGGGACAATTACGACCCAACACTTCGGACTAGTGCATTGCAGGACAACTATTTTCTCTTTATTTGTGTTAATGGTTGCTCCAATCTGTAGTAACATGTTCAGGTACTAATCCCAGGACAAACCAAAATGGGTACCAGTACTAAGGCTCTAATCCTTCATTTCAAAACCTAAGATTAGTGACCCCATTGTCCTGTAACAATGCTTATGTAGGTGTTCGAGCCAAGCAGCTGAGGTAGCTCAAAAATAAATCAGGTACCAATATGAAAATAGATCAGCTGAGAGAATTAGTTCCTTTCTTAACTAATTACCGCATCCACATGCATGCCCTAGAGGCAAAAGACAGAGGAGAGAGAGAGAGAAGTAAATAGCAAAGTAGTTAGATCTAGGACCAAAAACAACTATAGGAAAAAAAAAAAGAAGGGGGGGGTTACAAGGTGACAAAACTCAAGCCTTTTTTTCTCTCTTTCCTCCTCTATTTTCTAATTTTCAATGTCTTTACCATGCAGACAATGGCTACTACTATAACAGCCAGTGTTGTATTTAGGGGATACTACTATGACTACTGTCATTTGCAACTCTTGTTTGCTATTTTATTGGCATTGCATGAATGAACAAAAGTAACTATGTTGTCATCAAGGTCGCATCGATGACTAGGCTCCAAAATTTAAATATCAGTTGACCTCCAGTCACCCATTTGTTGCTGCAATGTCGAAAGCATTCAGAACTCATGATAAACATTAGAATATAAAATTGTTATAGATGAAACTATGATAATTCTGTTAAAATCATCTGTAAACTTCTTGTTTCATGCAAACAAGGCTATTTTAATCTAGAAATGAGCCATCCTTATTATGGTTTATCTCAAAACCATACTTTCCATTTGACTAGGTGTACACCTAATGAATAAATTTATTTATCCTTGTCCCAACAATGAGCATCTTCAAACTGTCAACTATACTTCATTGTGACAATGCCAAATCCATAGGTGCACAAGTGTGTTCATAACTAAACTATAAGTATAAAGAATCTCTTCCTTCTAATTAGTAACTATATTTCTTCTGGCACCTAACCATCACTAAAGGATTGCCACACTTTCAAAGATAATATCTTGTCCACAAGATATTCTTCACATGCATTTCTGTTCTATCTATTGTTTAATTCCTTAGGTAGTGTTTGATACCCCAAAAGCTATCACTGGATAAATGTACAGGATAGCATTTATCCAGGGGATAGCTAAGGGAATAAGCATCTTTTTAAAATTACAAGTCTGCAATCAAGGGATAACTTTAGTTGTTTCTGGATTTCCTAGGGAATAAGTTCAGGGTATAACCCATGGTTAAACATGGGTTATCCCTCTGGTTAAATTTTTTCAGACCTATCCCCTCTAGCTATATCATTTGGGTATAAGGGGGATATCCTCCCTTATCCCCCATATCAAACACTGTCTTAGGCTCCAAGCCAATTAGCAGTTCCTCCTGTGTCATCCTATACTTTTTCAGAGAAAGATGCATTTTAATATCCTAGATTCCACATATGTAAATCTCCTTTATGTCATATAAATTTGCATCATATCCCGATCAGCCACTTATCCTCGGAGTACACAGTCATAAACTAAAAATCTATAGATGTATATCACTCTTCCCTACTAAGCATAATCTATTTGTATTACACCAGTACTACAAGTGATTGGATGATAACCTCATTTCTAAAAACTGCATGTTGATGTAAAACCATGTACCATACAATCTTAACTGCATATACCATGCACCACTACAAAATTTGTATATAGATATTTTCATTTATTGTTGTCTTTTGCATTAACATACCAACATATTCTATACCATTTTGGCATATTTTTCATTAATACGTCATCTCACACCATCCATCTAGATCTTCTCTTCAGGTCTTATTTGCAGATGCATATTTTTTTCCTTTGAAAAAAAAGTGTGCAACATATTTGCTAGGTGAAATGTCTTCAGATTACCCACTGAGGTCTATGCATCCACCCTATGCAAAGGAACTTTCTTAGTATTTCAAAACAAAACAGCCCCATGCTGCCAAGACAGTAACCGGAAACCTAGTCCCATTTATGTCAGTAACTGATGCAACCCAGAATAAGAATATTAATTACATTTCTACAAGATGTTTTTCTTCCTCAAGTTACTAATTTAGAACACAACCAAATTCTGCGTATGAATTTTCTCTGTCGAATATCTTATTTATCATCCCCACAACCATAACCTCTCCACAACCAGCAATTGGCCTCATAGAGACACATCTACATCACTGTTATATTTTCCACATCAAAATCAACTGCTGCCGCCTTCTAAGAAGTTGAACGGTTACTAGAACCTCACCAACAAAAAAATTAATCAAGGGCAGCAAAGGCTAGAAAGAAATCGAAGATTCTCTCTTCGTATCAGAAAGAACAACAATACAAGACTAAAGAAAACAGGAAAAATGAGTATTAGGGGTTTACAAAAGAGATTCTCCTCCTTGTGCCAATACCACAGGCTACCAGAAAAATTACAAGCCTCATGAAGCACCCAAAACTTAGATATCTAAGGCAACAAGAACCCAGAAGAGAATGGAAGCAAGTAACAGCTGCTTACAATGTGAATATCCTGGAAACCGGACAGCGCGAGGGTTTTGAGGAGCTCGCACCCAATTCCGCCGGCCCCAACCATCAGCAGCTTCGCCCCCTGCAACCACTCAGTTCGATTCGCCTCTTCTACTTCAGCTCAAAATTGGCTCCAAAAACAGCACATACAGCACAAAACAACGCCAGAGAAACCGAGAACGATACCTTAATCGCCTCCAACTGCGAAGGCGACGCCATGGGAACGATCGAGAGGGGCAAGGAGACGGAGTAACGGAGGGTTTAGGGAGGGGATTAGAAGGGCGCGAGAGAGAGGAGAGGGGAGGGAATCCGAAGGTCGGAGCACGGAAGCCCTCGCGGCCGAGGACTTCGCTTGCTTTCGTGGAAAAGGAGGGGAGAAGGCGAGGGGCCCTTCGGTCCTTTCGGAAGCGGAGGTGGAGAGGGGAATTTTAAATAGAACTTTGCATCTTGACGTCCGCTTGGTTTTCTACGCTTCTCCGGCCATACGGGCGTGTGTCTAATGATCCATCCGCGTGGAATCTCTTAATAAAAGCTAATAGATATGTCATTCTGATGCGGCCTTAGGTTTAACCTTGATATAGGTTTTTATCGATAGAATTATACCATATTTTTTAATATTTTTGAAATTTATATTCTTAATTGATTTATATTATTATATATGACGTCTGCAATACCTCATAAATTGTGGATTGAGATTTTATGGATACGATAATTTTTACTGTATTTTTTTTTTTTTTTTTTGGTACAAAAATGGGCGATCACACTAACCTAGTGCGAGTCAGCCCAGAAAGGTCCGATACAAATTTGCTGTAAAATAGATGGACAAGGGTCGCTCGGCTTCAAAAACCACGATCCATCGTGCTGGGCCACAAAGGTCGCTACCCAGTCCGCCGCCGAATTAGCTTCACGATAATATGGCGAATCCGGGTACAGTCAACCTTGGAAAGGACGGAACGAATGTCCGTCAGAAGCGGGTTTGTAGGATCAGAATGGCAGTTCTCCTTCTGCAACCAGGAAATAACCGCCAGGGAATCACCCTCAATGACAATCCTATGGGCCCGAAGATTCCTGACAGCATAAGAAATGCCCGCCCAGGCCGCATAAAGCTCAGACATCAGGACGGAGGAGTCAATAGATCCAAAGCCTCCCGCTCCCAAAAGCTCACCCTGAGAGTCACGGACAAGGAACCCAGATCCAGCCGCTCTGCCACGAACACTACCATCAAAATTGATTTTGATGAACCCTGGGGGAGGGGGATCCCAGGAGATAAAGACCGCATGGCAGTTCGCTACCGAAGCAGCAGGGGATCCCCAGAGACTAGAGACATCAGAACCAACCCGGGCACAGTCCATGAGCAAAGAACTGATTTTCCTCATAATTCTGAAGGAAGACACAGAGTCGTCCGTAAAAAGAATCTGGTTCCTCGATAACCATATATGATGAGCCGTGGCAATCCAACAGCTGCACCTCTGCGGAGAAGCTCTACGAATATCCAGGAAGAACGAAGAGCGAGGAGAATCCTGAACGTCCTCCTAACAGAATAACCAACCCTCTGCCAAATGCAACTCACCCTGGGGCAGGTAAAGATAGCATGATCTGAAGATTCGTCCTCCTCCCTGCATAACGGACAACACGGATGAATCTCCAAACCTCTTCTAGAAAGAAGAAGACAAGTGGGAAGGCAATCCCATAGAAGCTTCCACATAAATAGCTGCACTCTGGGGAGGGTGGGAAGCTTCCAAATCCACTCAGCATCCATCGAACGCTGGGACCCCGGCCTAAAAATCATCATCAATCCTTGATTGGCGCCCTAGAGAGACAAGATTTCTGCCAAAGTCTGGAGTCAGATGTGCACCCTGGGATAATGGGCATCGAGAGAATACGTCTAGAAAGCTCCAACCCAAAAAACCGAGTCACAGAAGGGATATGCCAGGCAGGGGGATCAGAAGAAATCAAATCCTTGACCCGAAGGTTATAAGGGATGTCCATGCTTATAAAAGAGGGCCATCGTGAGAGAGGAATATCTGAAAACCAAGTATCCTGAATAACATCTATAGATGATCCATCTCCCATCATACACGTAACATTACCCCTGATAGCCTGACCAAATCTGCAAACTTCCTTCCAAAAGGAGGAGCAACCACGTGGAGGCCTGATATAAGAATCCGGCACCCAGCCACCATACCTAGCACGCATAATAGAACTCCAGAGACAATGCGGCTCCAGAAGGAATCTAGACGCATGTCTGCATCCCTTCTAACTATCAGAGACTGGATCCCAAGACCGCCGTCTTGGATAGGCATACAAACTGTGTCCCACGATAAAAGATGCATACCATGACCTTCTTGCGTAGTAGCCCACAGAAAATCACGGAAATTTCTCTCAATCCTCTTAAGGCAAGTAATATGAATAATAGAATTAGACAGAAGATACATAGGAAGGGAGGAGAGAACCGAGCGTATAATAATAATCCTAGCCATCATCGAAGGCCGAAACCTGCCACCCCTCCATACGCTGATGAATCCTCTTCTCCAACTCAAAGAAATCAGAACAACGGGGGCGTCTTCCTGTGATAGGAATCCCCAAATACATCAATCTGTCGGCCTGAGTAGAGACTCCTGATAATGAAATAATAGCTTCCCTGATAGCTCTAGGAGTCTTAGGGCTGAAACATAAAGTGGATTTTTGAAAATTAACCTTCTGGCCTGAAGCCTGACAATATCTCTGGATAATAGAATAGAAAGACGACGCATTAACAATAGAAGCCTTGCCCAGGAGAATGCAATCATCTGCAAACAGGAGATGGGACACCAAAGGGCCCTCCGCACCAGTCAAATAAGGGACAATACTCCGATCTCTGCGCCTGATGGAAAGCCCGAGACAGATCATCCACAGCTAGAATAAACAACAACGGGGACAAAGGGCAACCCTGGCGGATCCCCACAGTAGAGTGAAAGAATCTGGTCGGACTACCATTAATAATAATAGAGAAGGACGGCGTCTGAATGCATGCCATAACCCACTCAATGAACAAGTCATCAACTCCAAACTCTGTAAGAGAGCGACCCAAAAAGGCCCAATTCAATCTGTCATAGGCTCTCTCCATATCAAGTTTAACTGCCATAAGACTTCTCGTGGCCGAAGCTCTCTGCAGATCAAACATAAATTCCTGGGCAATGAGAATATTATCTGAATAGAACGCCCTCTAATAAACGCCCCTTGTTCAGCAGAAATTAGGCGAGGGATCACCAGAGCAAGCCTACGAGCCAAAAGCCATGCACAGACCTTATAGAGCGTAGTGCATAGACTAATGGGCCGAAAATGCTGAGGAAGGGAGGCATTAGGACGCTTAGGCATCAGAGAAATAAAGGTCTGATTCCATTCCGCTGGAATCTGTTTAGCCAGGAAAACAGACTGAATTGCCAAAACCACATCCTGACCCACAATGTCCCAATACTGGCGATAAAAGAAGCAGAAACCCATCAGGCCCAGGGGCCTTATTCGGGCCAAGGTCCCAAAGGGCCGCCCTAATCTCGTCCGCAGAAAATGCTCTGGCCAACATACTGTTATCTACAGAAGAGACCTTCACAGAATCAGAAACTGGAGTAACTGGCCCTCCCGCACCAGAAGAATCAGTCCATCTAGACTGGAAAAAGTGAAGAATCATCTCCCTAATAGATTGTGTATCCTCCTGAGAATTCCCCTCATCATCAACTAATCTCCGAATCCTGTTGGCAGCACGCCGCTTCAAGGTAGCCTGATGGAAAAATCTGGTATTACGATCGCCATCACAAATCCACTGGTATTACGATCGCTGCCACCAATAAACCTCCTGCTGACGAAGAAGAGAGTGATGCTGAGCAAGCTTATCCCGAAGAGAAGAGAGGTCAGAAGCCTGCAAACATCCTTCCTGATCTTCCTTAGCCTGAAGAGCGCTAATATCACTTTCAGTCTGTTCAATATGTCTAACCAGATCCCCCAACTCCACTCTACTCCATCTGGATAATCTATGCCTGGTCATCTTCAGACGGCGAGATAAACGATAAACTGCATTTCCCCGGACCGAGATGCCAGATGTGATGAATAATCGCACGAGCAGCTGAATGGCCAGACCAAAACTGCTCAAATCTAAACTGCTTGCGCTGATACTGAACAGTATCCGTGGAAATCAAGATAGGGCAGTGATCAGAAGCAATACGAGGAAGATGAGTGACTGTAACCGTAGGGAACAAATGAAGCCACTGAGCTGAAGCCATTGCTCTGTCCAGCCTCTCCCAAACACGAGCTGAACCCTGCCGATTATTACACCAGGTGAATTGAGGACCAGAGTATCCCAAATCCATCAATCCCGAAGAATCAATGAAAGATCTGAATTCAGATATGTCAGCAGAGCCAGTAACTCGTCTTCCCCCTCTTTTCTCACTAGGCTCCGTAATGCAATTGAAATCCCAGCTATAACAGACGGAATACCTTGGTCAAGAAGGGATCGGAGTTCAGACCAGAGAATCCTTCTCTCCCTATAGTCCGTACTGGCATAAACAGCCGATAATAACCAAGGCTCAGAAGCTCCTTCAGAGACAATCATGCTTAACTGCTGATTACACTGATGGAAAGCATCAATCGTAACCGCTGTGGAACGCCAAAGAGCCAACATACCTCCAGACAACCCTTCAGCCTCCACGGCATACGAGGACCATGAACGGGCCACTTGCTTACGAAACCGAGCCAGACTCTCACCCGACAGTCTCGTTTCCAAAAGGACACATATATCAAACTTATGCAGCTGCAATAACCTTCCAAAAGAGGAACGAAAAGAAGGCTTACGAGCACCTCTTACATTCCACATAAGGATCTTCATTTACAGACTGGGAGAAGCTATGACCCCTCCATGGTCCTCCGACATAATGCTATCAGCAATACCCCCTGCCAACGGAGGGCAAACCTCAGACTGAGGATCTGAACAGCCCCGAGGCCCATCCTTTTCCTCAGGAGGACCAATTGGAACAGAGCTAGGACCCTGACCTACAGGACTACCGACAAACACAATCGCCATAGTCCCAGAACCTTGGATAGTCTGCCCCTAGGTCGATCAGAATCACCAGTCTGGCCGGGAGGGTAGGTCAAGACCGGCTCGAGAAGAATCAGCGACCCCCCTCTTTTAATTACTGAGGCCTTTCCTTTACCCTTCCGGGGAGCCGATTTAGGAAACGACCTTGGAGACATTGACACCTCCGGCCTGGCCCGCTTCAAGGAACCCGGGAACCCGTCCCTACAGTCCATGTGGCCTTCATCTCCCACCTCCACATCAAGAGAGGAAAATGGATTAGAGTTCAGCACCACATTGTTCAGAGAAGACTCACTGGCACAGCCTTTGATAACTGTCATCTGCTTCAAAGCATAATGTTTCAATACGGCACCCCCAGCCTCTGCTCCAGGCTTCAACGAAACAGAGGAAATCATCTTCCCCGGCTGGCTCGCTGCCGCTCCAGAGCCACCAGCGGACACCTTGGAAAAGGAAGCCTGCCTACGAGCCACCTTCACTGGAGATTTCCATCCATCTTGACTGACCTCAGACCTTGAACGAAGCCCGACCACTGAAGAAGGAGAAGGTGGGGCGAGGGCTGCGGACGACACAGACACATTCGAACGAGAGTTTCCCCTACCGTCAGTCTGCGTTCCCGGAGCTCCTCTCCTCTGTCTCACTGCAGCAAGCCATGGACCAAACACTGTATCTGAAGCCTCAACCTCCCCAGCCGACGGGAGCGAGCAGGGACCTCCCAAATGGATCGAGCCGCAGCTCCAGCAAAGGCCTTGAAGGTTCTCGTAAGAGAACTGTTGCCAAAACCTTTGATTGAAGCCTTGCACTCGAGTTCCAGGACGAAGAGGCCGAGAAAGATCAATCCTCATGCAAACCCTTGCAAACCCTCCTCCTCTGTTTCTCGCCAAGGTAGCAGCATCGGGACAGACGAAATCCCCCGCCATTGCCAGAATTGGTTTGAGAAACTCAGCTGTCCAGAACTCCAGGGGGAGGTTCGGAAGTCGGACCCAGATCAACGCCGACGGGATTGAGTCCACTGCCGGAACAAAATCCGGCCTCCAACCCTCGATGCCAATCACCTGACCATTGATTACCCACGGCCTTTGCAATACTAACTCCCTAGCTTCGGGAGATTTGAAGCGGAACACATGGCACCGGAATGCCATGCTTGCCGGGACGATGTCGCCAGTAGCTCCGGCGCGCCTGAATTCTCTGAGAAAAGCATCCGCCGGAACCCATCGATGATATGATCGAGCTATAATAGCATTCTTCATCCACCCAGCAACCTCCTCAGCAAGCTCCGCAGCTGGGAGGGTCACCACCTCCGGGAAGGCTGCCTCCAATCTCGCCACAGTGGTCGGCGACGGAGAAGACGACACCCAGCTGAACCTCCTTCCGCAACTGTCCTACCGGAAACCCGGCCCGCATCAGCCGCATCCGAGGCCATAGGAAGAGCGGCAATGACAGAGGAACAGCTAGCCAACGGCGGAGACACGACGACGTCGATCGCCGGAAGATCGGGGACGAAACAACGAGTAGCACGAATCTAAAAGCAGAGAAGACAGAAAGAACCGGAGCTTAGGCAAGCACGATTCTTAAAGCATACCTAACAACTTTAAGATTGGCACGCTTGATTAAGATGTTAGTCAATTTTACTTATACTTTACTAATTAAGGCTGCAAATGAAATGAGGTTTTGGAATTGCTATATTTGAATAATTTCATAACAAATAATAAACTAATATGCAATAATTATATATTATCATATAATATTATATATTATATATATAATAGATGATCATAGTAGGAGCTACAGCTATATATCCCCCTTTAAAAGACATCTCTTAATGCTATTTTTTTAGAAAAAAATATTCAGACAGCCCATGCAATGCATCAGTATTTTGACTACTCATATATCCAATAAAAGGTATGAGATTTTGATGCAACCATGGTTTAAAACTTGATACATATTTTCACTGGCAAAAGAAAAATTATATCCCATTTATTTTTATAGGTTAGTCATTTTTATCTTTAATCAATTTATACCACCATATTTATGGTCACAATGCATAACAAAAATGGCAGATCAAAGAGAACTAGATGAGATAGAGCATCCTTGTATATAATACTTTGCTTCAAGGACCACAATAATATAGTAAAATATAGAATCTCATTAAACAACCCCTTTGTACTCTCCTTCTATTTATTTTGATCGGAACATATGGTGATGTAGAGTCCTTTTTTTACACCAAAACTATATGCACGGGTTATTAGGATAAGAAGAAGTAAAGAAAGTTCTAAGTCAAAAAAAATTAAATATTTTTATTATTATAACATTATATGCTGATGCTACGGTAATATTACGTTAATTCTTTTAAATAATATTTCTTTGATATTGTGGTTATTAGGATAAGAAAAGACTTTGTATACAGTATCCTGTGCAACAAGTCCTACGTGGGCTGCACCGTCCTTTTTATTGGTCCACGTACGTACACGTTATTCATTAAAAAAATGTTAAAATAGCTTTACGATATACCGATGAAAAAATTTACGATTTAAGTTTACGACACTGTAGTTATAAAATTAAGACATCCGTTTATAAAATAATTATAAAATTATTACACCCCTTTGTGTCTGTACATATTTCAAAAAAAAATCGTCATGTCAAATTAAGACACCCATTAAGAAAACAAAAAAACTTACGGCATTTACACTTACGATACCGTAGTTATAAAATTAAGAGTCTAAACAAACAAAAAAACTTATGACACCCAATTTTAAACTTACGACACTGTAGTTATAAAATTACGATATCCACTTAGAAAGCACATAAATTTAAAAAAAAATGAATGGATAGCTTTTTTTTGAAATTTGTGTAGAGAGACTTTTTCTGAAAGGATGTCTTAAGTTTAAAACTAGGATGTCGTAAGTTTAAAACTAGAATATCGTAATTTTTTTTGCTTTTTGAATGGATGTCTTAATTTTATAATTACAATGTCATAAGTTTAAAACTGAGTGTCGTAACTTTTTTTTTTGCTTTCTGAATGGATATCTTAACTTTATAACTAAGTGTCGTAGGTTTAAAACTGGGGTATCGTATTTTTTTTTTTTCAGGATGTCATAAAGGTATCTTAACATTTTTTTAATGGGTATCGATCAATAAGAAAGGACGGTGCAGCCCATGTAGAACTTGCTACACCAAAGGCGGTGTATAAAGACTTTTCCTATTAAGGTAAGCATAAGTCCAATTGAATCAATTCAAGGCTAAAATCTAGAACCATCCCTATCATAAGTTTTAAGATTTCGGACTCATAATTAAACTTATCCCATCCTAAAATTAACTTGGAACTGAACTAATATGATGTGGGAAACCTTTTTTAAATTAACTTGAAATCTTTTTCTATCCTTTTTCTTTTTTGCTATATTTGATGTATTTATATGTTCTTTTCTTATTTATGGAATCAAGGTAAGAGCCATCATAGAAATGCCTATGGATTGACAAGGTTTAACAAAAAGAATATATATATATATATGGGGTAATTCTTTATAGATGTCGCTTTTGAATAAACTTTGATGCCCTAGGTTCAATTCTTGTAAAAACTTTATTTTTTATTTAAAAATATTCTAATAAATTCAAAAAAAAAAAAGAGAGACTCCTCACTTATAATGGCCAAATTTTGGAGTTGAGAATCAATTCAAATAAGGCCAGCTCTAGGGTTTTGGACTTAGAGTTGACTCTATGAATCAAACTAATCCAACTCTATCAAATCAAGTTGGTATCAGTTTTAGGATAACCCTAACACATTGCTCATCTCTAATTATATTTATGAAAATATATTTTTATCCATTACACAATTGAACATTTGCATATAAACTCATGTATAATTAAAAAATCATTCAAGAAATTAGAGAGATTGATCTTATGCCTAACACTTCTTATTTGGTTCAATGATCAAAGTTTTGGATCTATTAGTATGTTTTTGAAAGTAATTATATCAATATGTGCTCTTTTATAATTTTTGGTGTGTTAAGTGGTTTGCCTAAACATTGCTCTTAAATAAAACTATGAATGCATTTAGTTTAGGGTTGGGGGAAGGGGGTGTTTGGATTTTTTTAAAAAAAATTTAGGAAGATTATTTTTTTTATTTACCCTCCAAGTTATTAACTTAGGGAGGTGTAAGTTAATAGGCCTAAAGGAAAAAATTATTCAAGGAATGTAAAATGGTTGAAACATTATGATTAATAGATATTAAATAACCTCACCACCCTTTTTCATCTTAATATTGATGGTCATACATTTTTTCTATGTACGCATTGATATTATCTTTGCATACATTCATATTCAAACTGCATGGTTATATAATTTTTGCACAACTAACTCCACCATAGACACACTTATACCATGCATAGTTATATAGTTTAAGCGCATAATTAGTTCTACCGTATACAAACTTATACTTACTCTAAATATAGTTATATAATTAGTGAAATAATTATTTCCATTCTATAAATCCTTATACCTACACTACATATAATTATATTATTTATGTATACAATTAGTTACTTACTACATATATCTATACTCTCATTACACATAAATAGTAGTTAAATGGTCTCTACACATTTTTAGCTCCTCTTTAATTGAGATACCATTGTTTATCTTACAGATTAATAAACTTAAAAAAAGCATATTTTCCTAATTAAAAGGTGCTAGCAAACTATGGATTTATGCTAGAAGGCTCTCAATCAAGAGATGATGTTCTTGGGAGGCAAAAATAAATTAATTCAATAGGAGGCTTGAGTGATTGAGAGAACTCTTGTAAGAAGGGTTTCATTTTAATAAATGAAGGTGACCACGAAAGGCAACAAGCTATAATCATGGTAAATAGATACCAAATATTTTTTATTATGCATGCAAAAGGCTTTTTTTTTATCTCATTAACTAAACTTTATTGTTAAGTGGGCTAAGAGTAGAGCGCAAAGGAGAAGCGCTATCTTAGAAGAGGGATGGAACATTTAAGATACCATTGCAATAGAGACATATTGGAATCTATATATAATTATATATTTCTAAGCATTATATGCATTTGGGAATCATAAACTGTGCTTGCTCATATTAGATAATGATGAAGATTGAGATTAAACTCTAATCCATCATCACTTTAAAAACGACCTTTTCCTCTCATTTTCTTAATAGTGGACATCCATTTTTATAGAAAGCATATAGGCACTAAATTTAAAGGACACATAAAACTGTTAATGTATATTCCAAACATGATTTTCGAACTTATCCCTTATGTGATAAATATAATAAAAATGATAACTATTAAAAATTTACTTGAGAGTCCTTTATATATATCTATCATAAATACCAATTGTGGGACATTATTGATAATTCAACTTCTCCATCACTAATGATTGTTGTCATCAAATCAGAAAATAGCAAAATTAATAAAATAATATCTAATCCTTCTTATGAGGCTCAGATTCTTCATGATTAAGGCCTTGTTTGGATATTGGGGCAAAAGTAATTATTGGCCAATAGCTATCTCATATTGTAGTTCAAATAGGTTTTTGATTGCTTGGTTGTTGGCTAACTAGGGCCAATAACTAATCCAAATAGACCCTTAATTACTTTAGCCTAACTTTTGACAATACTTCAACTGCCATCATGACTCACTTTGTTAGTTTGCCTTATGTACATATGTCTAAATTGCTTGACCTACATTGTTGGTTTGCCTTATTTAAATTATGTTTACATTGCTCTAAAAGGCTTTATACTATTCAGAGTGAGGCATAGTGTAGTACTCTTTGAACTAATTTTCATACCTTTAATAAGGGCTCACTTTTGTTAGAGGATTACCTATGGGAAGCCAAGTGAATTTTGGATAACTTAGCTACCACTATCATCCAATTTCATTAGTTGATCTTTTTCACTAGATTTTATTTAAACTTGGGCTTAACTATGAGTACCTTGTTTTGACACTATTTACTACAAAGATATCTTCAAGCTTTGATGCACTTCATAGTATTCTCTTGCAACATGATATTTGAATGAAGCTTTAAACCTTAAAAAAATCTCCAACTATTGGTGGGATATCATGTATGGCCACTATTGTGCAATGAAATAACATTAGAAATTCTTCTTCAAGAAGGGTTCCATATACACACGATTATCTTAATAAGAGTGCAACAAATTTCTCCCTAAAGATTTTTATCCTTCTCCTAATTCATCTTAGTAGAAAAGTAAAAATTCATATGCTAATAATGGTTACATCAAAATTATGGTCACTTTGCCTTAAAGTGCTATTAACAATTCAATCAATCTTATCAAGCTAAGTCTCATTCCCACAAGCTAATCTTGTCTTCGCAAATGATTTAATATGGTATACTGATTATTGTACCTCTTATCATATAATATATGATCTATGCAGATTGCATGTTCATTTTAATTATACTTGTTTAGGTCAAGTTACTATCAAGGATGGTTCAAGTGTAGCTACAATCACAATTGGACACTCTTCTTTACTTAATTTTTTTAATTCTTTTTATCTTAATAATAGTTTCCATATATATTAATTAATCAAAAATATTTATCTATTTCTCAATTTAGACTTTAACTTATGCTTTTTTTTAAAAATTTGCATTAATCACTTTATTATGAAGGACCTAATCTCCAGTAAATCTTTCTTAAGGGAATATTTAAAGATAGAGTCCATTGCTTCTCTCCTAGTGCCACTAATAAGATTTCCATAGCATTTGCAACTTTATTGATTCTTTCTAGTTCAATTTAGCACTAATGCCTCAAGTATGCTATTTCTTCAATTACTTTCCATGCTCTTAGCAATTCATTTTTGTCATTCTGAAAGAATGTTAATGTTTCAATTTGTTCTTCATGTCAATTAAGTAGGAGTCAATTTATCTTTTAGTGTTTACCCTTTTAACAATTTATCTCCATTAGAATTTGTTCATATGGATATTTGGAAGCCTACTCCTATTACTCCCAATTTTGGTTATATATGCACTTTTTAAATGAATACAATCGCTTCTTTTAGTATCATCTCGTGAAAAATAGGTTTAACGTTTATCATATTTTCTTACTTTTATATTGCATATTAAAAATGTTTTATAAAGCATGATTAAATTCTTACTAATTGAGCATAAGAATTTTAATCTCAACATTTTTATAAGAAATGATAAAAAATAAAATTAAACATAGATTCTCTTGTCCGCACATTACTTCACCCCATAATAATAATGTTGAGAGCAAACATCACCATCTTGTAGAATTAGGACTTGCTCTTTTTGCTCAATTTAATATTCATAAAATTTTAGAATGATGCCTTCAAAACTATCAATTTTCTCATTAATAAGTTATCCACACACATTCTTAATTTTATTTCTTCTTAAGATAAATTATTTAATAAGAAACTTGATTATGCTTTTCTTCATGCCTTTGGATCTTATGTATTCTATCTACGCCCTTACAATAAACATAAATTAGAGTTCAATTTCCTTCCATGTATTTTGGTTATCCTACAAGTTTTCTTGGACATTGCTATTTTCATTCTCCTAGTCATGTCTTTATCTCTCGTAATGTTGTCTTTGATAAGGCCATATTTTCTTATATGCAGAAGTCTGCTAATGATTCTTTTTTATATAAAGTAGATCTTTTAATAAGTCTCTCCTATCATAAACTCCTTTTAAGCCCAAAACCTTACTCACTTAGCCTTTAAAATCTAGACATGCACTCCTCACATACTTAACCTAAAACACTTCATCCCACTATTTGAGTCTCCAACATAACTCATGTTAACTCACAACTCCAAACTTCTAAGACAACCCATTGGCTCTCATAGTGACCTACATATACTACGTTCATCCTACTCTAGTTCCCCAAGTAATCGACCTTATACATGCAATATTAGTATGTTTTACTTATGTTTTACTAATGCCACTGCCATGCCTCCCTTATAATCTAATCAATAACTTGGTCATCACATAATTACATGGTCTATGGATGTTGCTTTAAAATCGAGCCATTTTAACATCAAGAATCCTATAGCCTTTGTAGCTTCATCATCACAAGTTGAGTTAACTTTCTTCACACAAGCTCAAATGATCCTCATTAGCATCAGGTCCTAATTGATAAGTATAATCTTGTATTATCTAATGGCATCTGAAACCTTATACTTCTATCTACTTTGCAGCATATCATTGGTTGCAAATAGGTATTCAATATTAAAAAAATTATATGGTTTTATTAAATGCTACAAGGCATACCTTGTGGTTAAAGGATTAGTCAACAAGAAGGTATCGATTATGATGAGACATTAGTCTTGCTATTAAGCCTATAACTTCATACCATGCTCTTTTTTATTATTTTCAATAATTGGTCCATGTAACAGTTAGATGTGTAAGATGCAGTCCTTCATGGCAATCTCACTTAAGATGTCTTATGAAGTAGCATCCTAACTTCACTAACCTAAATCACCTCATGTATATTCATAAACTGCAACATTCTCTCTGTTGGGGGGTAAAATCGTCGTTGCATTGATATCCATGCGAGACGGCTAAGGCTGACCTCCTCCCGCCGTCTCTTCCGGGCTTCCCTAGCTGGGCCCCTTCCGGGCTTCCCTAGCTCGGCCTCTTCCGGGCTTCCGTAGCTCGGCCCCTTCCGGGCTTCCCTAGCTCAGCCCCTTTCGGGCTTCCGTAGCTCGGCCTCTTCCGGGCTTCCGTAGCTCGGCCCCTTCCGGGCTTCCCTAGCTCGGCCCCTTCTGGGCTTCCGTAGCTCGGCCCTTCCGGGCTTCCCTAGCTCGGCCTCTTCCGGGCTTCCGTAGCTCGGCCCCTTCCGGGCTTCCCTAGCTCGGCCCCTTTCGGGCTTCCATAGCTCGGCCCCTTCCGGGCTTCCGTAGCTCGGCCCTTCCGGGCTTCCGTAGCTCGGCCCTTTCCGGGCTTCCCTAGCTCGGCCCCTTCCGGGCTTCCGTAGCTCGGCCCTTTCGGGGCTTCCGTAGCTCGGCCCCTTCCGAGCTTCCCTAGATCGGCCCCTTCCGGGCTTCCATAGCTCGGCCCTTCCGGGCTTCCGTAGCTCGGCCCCTTCCGGGCTTCCGTAGCTCGGCCCTTCCGGGCTTCCGTAGCTCGGCCCTTTCCGGGCTTCCCTAGCTTGGCCCCTTCCGGGCTTCCGTAGCTCGGCCCCTTTCGGGCTTCCGTAGCTCGGCCCTTTCCGGGCTTCCGTAGCTCGCCTCTTCCAGGCTTCCGTAGCTCGGCCTCTTCCGGGCTTCCCTAGCTCGGCCCCTTCCAGGCTTCCCTAGCTCGGCCCCCTTCCGGGGTTCCGTAGCTCGCTTCTACCTAGCGATCCACGCCCTGACGTCTACCTCCGCGGAACCTGACGCGGGAGAGCTCAAGCTTACCCGAGCAGCGCCTTAGGCAAGGAATCATGTTGAGACGTGGCCTAAGACCTATTGTAACCGCCCCAGGTCTACTCACCCAGATCCCAAGACATCAAGGAGCTCTCCCAGCCGTCGATCCCTTAACAAACAAGGCGTGGATTCTAACGGCCCCACAACGGCCTGATTCTGTCTACCCCCGTATCGTAACAACCCCAGAACCTTCCAGAAGATGCTCAAGTCCCCAGGTGACAGTCTATAAATATCAGATTGGCAGATTCCCTCAGGTACGCAACTCTTTACGCAGATTCCCTCAGGTAAACTCTACGCACACTTGCGCGCTTACACCCCCACTCTCACTTCTGCTCTCGCCGGTAGCTCGTCGGCGCTCCTGCCCTTTGAGCCTCCGATTGGCCGCCCCCGGAGAGGTCTCCCGGAGAGATCCACCTCCTCACTATCTGGTTGATCGCCGATTCTTCTCCACTGACTTGAGCGTCGGAGGGTCTTCCGCGGAGGACCACCCCCAGCGTCCCTCCGCGTGTGGGCTTCTTTTGCAGGTCCGCCCCCCTCTTCCTGAGATCGACCGCGCCCGAGTCGGAGGACGGATCCCGGCGGCAACAGATTGGCGCTAGAGGAAGGGCCTCAAGTCCCGTTAAAACTTGAAGAAAGGAGACAAGGATCCCGATCCGGAGAAGAACCTCTCTGATGGCCAACCGGAAGAGAGCAACCTCTGATGCCCAAGATCAGGTCGCCTCCCAGAGGCCTGATCCGACTGGCGCCACAGCGCCACAACCCCCGCCTGTCGAGACTCCGTCGCCGCCTGCCATTCCGGTGACCCAGGACCAGTTCGCTACACTGGTCCAGCAAGTCCAGGCCCTTACCCATCTGGTACAGGAGCGCCTTACGGCTCCTCCTGCTTCGCATCCCCAGAAAGAAGCGGCGACTTCTTCTTCGCCGGCAACCTCCTCTCTGATCCGTGAATCAGCGGATCCCCCACATCGCCCCAGGGGGGACAAACCGGTCCCTCGAACCGGTTACGATAGAGATCCTCCCAGATCTCGGCGAGCCCGCTCCCTCTCTCCGGCGACGTCTCACCATGATTCGACGCCATCCTTGCGGTTCTCGCGCCCAGCTCCTCCTCTAGCCGGTGAGGAGGAGATCCGCCGTCAGATCCAAGAGATGCGTCAGGAGCTGGACGCCGCCAAGCAGACCCATCTGCCCCAGCCCAAAGCAGAGCAGGGCATCCCTTTCTCTAAGGGAATCATGGAGGAAGTGATTCCCTCCCACGTTAAGCTGCCAACCGTCGAGCCCTATCACGGCTCCACTGATCCGGACGACCATCTCAGTAGCTTCCGGTCAATAATGATGTTCCACGGAGCATCTGATGCGATCCTCTGCCGAGCCTTCCCATCCACCCTCAGAGGATCCGCCCGAACCTGGTTCAACGCCTTGAAACCGGGTTCCATTGATTCATTCGACGAGCTGAGCCACCTTTTTATTGGCCAGTTCGTCAGCAGCCGCCGCCACCGACGAGATCCGACTCCCTCTCCGAAGTCAAGCAGAGAGAGGGGGAGTCCTTGAGAAATTATCTTGGCCGTTTCAACAAGGCCATGTTGGAGGTGGACCACCTTAATCATGAGGTGGCTATGTCCGCCCTAGCGGGGGGAGTTTCAAAGGAGAGCGACTTCTATCTGGCTATGGAGGTCAGCTACCCCCCATGTCTGTCTGATATGATGGCCCTTGCGGACAAATACGCCAGGGTCGAGGAGTCGCGGAGGGTGGCCCGCGCTGAGCAGGCAAGGAAGAAGCAGGAGCCCAAAGTTCCCGACAGACACCGCCCTGTCCGTCGGCCAAGTCCGCCCCGCCGCCCAAGAGTCCCTCCGCTGCCGCCAAGGAATCGCTCCCGGAGTCCTCCAGGCGATTCGATCGCTATACTCCGCTGACTGTGCCCCGGGCGCAGATCCTCATGGAGATTGAGCGCCAACTTCCCCGGCCAGTACCTCTCCGAGGGAACCCAACCCGAAGAGATCCCGCCAAGTACTGCCGCTACCATAGGGAGCATGGTCATGACACCGAAGAATGCTGGCAGCTGAAGAATGAAATAGAGAGGTTGATCGGCGGGGACGGTTAGATCAGTTTAGGAGGGCACCCGAGCCACAGCAACAGGAGGTGATCGCCAGCCCGAGCTCCCACACTTCCTCCACCAAATCCGCCATGTGGTTGGCCGTATCAACATGATTGAGGAGGCCGGCGGATCGAGCTCCAGGGGCAACGGTGATGCGCCGGTGCCAAAGAAGGCACGCACGGGCGAACTTTCCTTTTCTGATGATGATCTTCTTGGGATACAGCTCCCCCACGATGACGCACTTGTTGTATCCCTTAACTTGAACAACTATGATGTAAGCCGATCCTCGTCGATAGTGGAAGTTCGGTAAACGTTTTGTACCTCGGTGTGTTTGCCAGGATGAAATTGCTCATGGAAAACCTTCGAGCCGTGGATTCCACCCTGATGGGATTCACCGGCGACGTCATTGTCCCAGAAGGAATCGTCACCCTGACGGTCCGCGCGGAACCTGGCCCCTTGTAGCCATTGTTCAGGCAGATTTCTTGGTAACCGACCTCAGGTCCCCATATAACGCCATATTCGGCAGGCCCGGCTTGATGTCCCTTAAGGCAGTTGTCTCTATCCCACATCTGTCTATGAAGTTCCCCACCGAGCGAGGAGTTGGAGTGGTTCGGGGAAGTCAGGCCATGGCTCGGCAATGTTTTGTCACGAGCCTTCAGTCCGGAATTCCCGAGGTTGACGGGCTAGACGCTCGTGAGGACTTCGCCGAACAGCGGGGAGAGCCGGCAAGAATTGGAGGAAGTACCATTGGACGAAGCTCGGCCCGACCGAACCATAAGGATCGGGTCGTTACTCAAAGGAGAGCCTCGTCGCGAGCTGATCAGATTCCTCCAAAGCAATGCGGACATCTTCGCCTGGACCGCCTCCGACATGCCAGGGATTAACCCCGAGGTCCTCGTCCATCGCCTCAATGTGGACGAGATGCACAGGCCTGTTAAGCAGAAGAAGAGAAGCTTCGCCCCAGAACGGCAAAAAGCCATTGAAGAGGAGGTCGACAAACTCATCAAAGCCAATTTTGTCCGAGAGGTGAATTACCCAAGTTGGTTGTCAAATGTCGTCATGGTGAAAAAGTCGAATGGCAAATGGAGGATCTGCATCGACTTCACCGACCTCAACAAGGCATGCCCAAAGGATAGCTTCCCCCTCCCTCGGATCGACCAGCTCGTGGACGCCACCTCAGGCCACCAAATGCTGTCATTCATGGATGCCTATTCGGGCTACAATCAGATCCGGATGGCCCCCGAAGATGAAGAAAAGACCGCCTTCATAACCGACCGAGGTACCTACTGTTACCGAGTTATGCCTTTCGGTCTTAAAAATGCAGGAGCGACCTACCAGCGGCTGGTCAACAAGGTGTTCAAGGAGCAAATCGGCCGGAACATGGAGGTGTACGTAGATGATATGCTGGTCAAAAGCAAGGAAGCGCTGCGGCATGTTGAGGACCTCGCGGAGAGCTTTGCCACGCTGCGCAAATATGGAATGAAGCTCAACCCAACCAAGTGTGCCTTCGGCGTCAATTCCGGGAAATTCCTCGGCTTCATGGTCTCCCAGCGGGGTATCGAGGCTAACCCTCAGAAGATTCAAGCTCTCCAACGAATGGCAACCCCAGCGTCTATTAAGGAGGTCCAGCGCTTGACCGGGAGGATAGCGGCCCTTAACCGCTTCGTGCTCGGTCAGCCGAGAGATGCCTCCCCTTCTTCAAAACTCTTCGATCGGCCAAAAATTTTCGGTGGACTCCTGAGTGCCAGAAATCATTTCAAGATCTCAAGAAGTACCTCGGCTCGCCTCCGCTTCTCAGTAGTCCGATCCCAGGGGAGACTCTATTTCTGTACCTGGCCGTTTCAGAGGGCGCAGTTTGCTCGGTGCTAGTCAAAGAAGAAAGCAAAATCCAGAGGCCGATCTACTATGTGAGTAGGCTGCTCCGCGATGCGGAGACGAGGTACACCAGGATTGAGAAAATGGTGCTGGCTTTGATCACCTCAGTCCGGAAGCTATGGCCTTATTTTCAAGCACATTCAGTGACGGTCCTCACCGATCAACCCATCAAGGCGGTGGTCCACCGTCCAGAAACATCGGGGAGAATGACCAAATGGGCCGTCGAACTAAGCGAGCATGACATACATTTTCAACCTCGCCCGGCCATCAAAGCCCAAGTGCTGGCCGATTTTCTCCTTGAGTGCACCATCCCAGAAGACGGCTCTACCCCAGAAATCCCGAAGGACCAAAGCCTGAAGCTCGGTGGCTCCTTCACGTCGATGGGTCGTCCAATGCCCATCACTCCAGTACGGGTCTAGTCCTCACCAGCCCAGAGGGAATGATCTTCGAATATGGCATCCGATTCTCCTTCCCGGCTTCCAACAACGAAGCCGAGTACGAGGCCCTGTTAGCTGGTCTCCGATCATCCACAACCTGAAGGTGGAAAAGCTTAACGCCTTCACCGACTCTCAGCTGGTGGCCGGCCATGTGCGGGGAGAGTTTGAAGCCCGAGAACCTAACATGATCCGATATCTCCAAGAGGTGCGCGGCCTACTTCCCCATTTTGCCGAGTTTGAAATTATTCAAATTCCTAGATCGGAAAACGCCCGTGCCGACCTACTCTCCCGATTGGCAACCGCGGAGATGATGGATGCTGACAAAAATTCCATCTGGAGACTCTGGAAAAGCCGAGTATCATGGAAGCCGATCGGGTGATGCAAATCGAGGCCGAACCATCCTGGTTCGACCCTATCCTCAACTATCTCAAAGAAGGGTCGCTCCCATCCGACCGAAGAGAGGCCAGGAAATTGAAGCTGCAGGCGACCCACTATGTATTGATTGACAGCCAACTTTACAAGCGGTCTTTTTCTATGCCGCTGCTCAGATGCCTCCGCCCACCCGAGGCGAACTATGCTCTACGAGAGGTACATGAAGGGATTTGCGGCAACCATCTGGAAGCCGGTCCCTATGCCACAAGGTGCTGCGGTAAGGTTATTACTGGCCGACCATGCAGAAAGATGCGGACGACCTAGTCCGAGCCTGTGAAGCCTGCCAGAGACATTCAAGCATCCAGAGGCTCCCTTCCGCCGAGCTAGTTTCTATATCCTCCGCCTGGCCCTTTGCCAAGTGGGGGATGGACATCCTCGGCCCATTCCCGCTGGCGACGGGACAGCGGAAATTCTTATTTGTCGCCATTGACTACTTCACCAAGTGGGTTGAAGCGGAAGCAGTTGCGCAAATCACCGAAGCACGGGCCAGAGACTTTGTATGGAGGTCCATCGTCTGCCGGTTCGGCCTCCCCCATACCATAATCACCGATAACGGTAAGCAGTTCGACAACTCCAAGTTCCGCCAATTCTGCGAGGAACACGGAATCCGTCACCACCTTACTTCGGTCGGGCACCCACAAGCCAACGGAGCGGCCGAAGTGACCAACAGGACTCTCCTCCAAGGAATCAAAGCTCGCCTCTCCAGAGCCCAAGGCAGGTGGGCGGATGAGCTACACCATGTCTTATGGGCCTATCGCACCACCCCGAGAATTTCGACGGGCGAGACTCCATTTCGAATGGCTTGTGGCATGGAGGCCGTCATCCCTGTGGAAATAGGCCTCCCATCTTTGCGGGTGGAGAGTTATTCAGAGGAAGCCAGCAACGAGCAACTCTGCACCAACCTCGACTTGGTAGAGGAGGTCAGAGAAAAGGCCCGAATCAGGACAGCTGCTTATCAACAGAGGGTGGCTCGGTACCATGCCTCCAGGGTCAAGGGGAAAACCTTCCTGCCCGGCGACCTCGTCCTCCGAAAAGCTTCTGTATCCAAACCGCTGGAGCAAGGAAAGCTGGCGCCGAACTGGGAGGGTCCGTACCAAATCACGGAGATCATTGGGCCGGGAACCTACAAGCTGCAGGATCTCGACGGGAAATCCATCCCCCGAACGTGGAACTCGGACAACCTCCGCAAATACTATCAATAGGAAAATCTCCGAACCTTGGCAGGGCCAAGTAAACAAATCTCCGAACCTTGGCAGGGCCAAGTAAAACAAAATCTCCGAACCTTGGCAGGGCCAAGTAAAACAAAGTCTCCGAACCTCGGCTGGGCCGAGCAACAAATCTCCGAACCTTGGCAGGGCCAAGTAAAACAAAGTCTCCGAACCTCGGCTGGGCCGAGCAACAAACCTCCGAACCTTGGCAGGGCCAAGTAAAACAAAATCTCCGAACCTTGGCAGGGCCAAGTAAAACAAAGTCTCCGAACCTCCGCTGGGCCGAGCAACAAATCTCCGAACCTTGGCAGGGCCAAGTAAACAAAATCTCCGAACCTTGGCAGGGCCAAGTAAAACAAAGTCTCCGAACCTCGGCTGGGCCGAGCAACAAATCTTCGAACCTTGGCAGGGCCAAGTAAAACAAAATCTCCGAACCTTGGCAGGGCCAAGTAAAACAAAGTCTCTGAACCTCGGCTAGGCCGAGCAGCAAATCTCCGAACCTTGGCAAGGCCAAGTAAAACAAAATCTCTAAACCTTGGCAGGGCCAAGTAAAACAAAGTCTCCGAACCTCGACTGGGCCGAGCAACAAATCTCTGAACCTTGGCAGGGCCAAGTAAAACAAATCTCCGAACCTTGGCAGGGCCAAGTAAAACAAAATCTCTGAACCTTGGCAGGGCCAAGTAAAACAAAGTCTCCGAACCTCGGCTGGGCCGAGCAACAAATCTCCGAACCTTGGCAGGGCCAAGTAAAACAAAATCTCCGAACCTTGGCAGGGCCAAGTAAAACAAAGTCTCCGAACCTCGGCTGGGCCGAGCAACAAATCTCCGAACCTTGGCAGGGCCAAGTAAAACAAAATCTCTGAACCTTGGCAGGGCCAAGTAAAACAAAGTCTCCGAACCTCGGCTGGGCCGAGCAACAAATCTCCGAACCTTGGCATGGCCAAGTAAACAAAATCTCCGAACCTTGGCAGGGCCAAGTAAAACAAAGTCTCCGAACCTCGGCTGGGCCGAGCAACAAATCTCCGAACCTTGGCAGGGCCAAGTAAAACAAATCTCCGAACCTTGGCAGGGCCAAGTAAAACAAAATCTCCGAACCTTGGCAGGGCCAGTAAAACAAAGTCTCCGAACCTCGGCTGGGCCGAGCAACAAATCTCCGAACCTTGGTAGGGCCAAGTAAAACAAAGTCTCCGAACCTCGGCTGGGCCGAGCAACAAATCTCCGAACTTGGCAGGGCCAAGTAAAACAAATCTCCGAACCTTGGCAGGGCCAAGTAAAACAAAGTCTCCGAACCTCGGCTGGGCCGAGTAACAAATCTCCGAACCTTGGCAGGGCCAAGTAAAACAAAATCTCCGAACCTTGGCAGGGCCAAGTAAAACAAAGTCTCCGAACCTTGGCAAGGCCAAGTAAAACAAAATCTCCGAACCTTGGCAGGGCCAAGTAAAACAAAGTCTCCGAACCTCGGCTGGGCCGAGCAACAAATCTCCGAACCTTGGCAGGGCCAAGTAAAACAAATCTCCGAACCTTGGCAGGGCCAAGTAAAACAAAATCTCCGAACCTTGGCAGGGCCAAGTAAAACAAAGTCTCCGAACCTCGGCTGGGCCGAGCAACAAATCTCCGAACCTTGGCAGGGCCAAGTAAAACAAAGTCTCCGAACCTCGGCTGGGTCGAGCAACAAATCTCCGAACCTTGGCAGGGCCAAGTAAAACAAAGTCTCCGAACCTTGGCAGGGCCAAGTAAAACAAATCTCCGAACCTTGGCAGGGCCAAGTAAAACAAAGTCTCCGAACCTCGGCTGGGCCGAGCAACAAATCTCCGAACCTTGGCAGGGCCAAGTAAAACAAAGTCTCCGACCTCGGCTGGGCCGAGCAACGAATCTCCGAACCTTGGCAGGGCCAAGTAAAATATTTTTTCGAACCTCGGCAGGGCCGAGCAGCAAATCTCCGAACCTTGGCAGGGCCAAGTAAAATGTTTCTCCGAACCTCGGCGGGGCCGAGCGATGAATCCCCCGAGCCATGACAAGGCAAGGTAAAAATCATTCGGGTTGAGACCCCAGCAAAAAAGTCTAAACCTACAAAGCTTCGACCAAAGCCAAACGGCCCCCAAATAGTCCCCGAAGGACTTCGCCAGGTTTAAAAACGAGCGCGTTGGGTAAAAAACCGTCGGTGCGCAAGAAGAAGCCACCATTGGCAAAACCACTCTCGAGGCCATCGGGCCCCACGTGGTCGGCCAAAGGCCCCAGGCAGAGTTAGGCGATTTTCCTCTCTGCCACTGAAAATCTTTCGGGTAACACCCCTATAACTCGTCGTTCAAAGAACCTACATCAGCGCGCAAAAAACGACGGGCCACGCCAACCCCCTGATTTATTACGCGAGTGAAGGCCATAAACTCTTAAAGGAAAGGGACTTCACAGATAAACAAGGTCCATCTTTCATTCATAAAAGGAGGAGGACTACAAAGAGACTGCAAGAAAGCAAAAACAAGAACGGGCAGAGGCCCTGGAGTCAGTCACCCCCAGAGGCCAGTAACTCCTCCAGGCGTGCTGTCAGGTCAGCCACCTGCTGACGAAGCGACAGAATCTCCTCCTCTGCCGATCCATCACCCGGCGTGAGGCTTCCGCCTCCCTGACAGAAACGTCCAAGAATTCCTCGGCAGTCCTCGCAAGCTGCTCATTGATCGCGAGGCCCGACGCGAGGCTCAGCCCGTCGACAGTTACGGAGGTGCGCCTCCCCTCCGAGTGCGGCAGGCTGCTAAGCGAGGAATGCGAGTCACTTGACGATCACGCTGGGGAGGCCATTCCTTTTCGGAGCTCAAACCGAGGGATGGCTGAGACCAATCCCCCTTGGTCATATTTATACCCACCAGGCAGGTATCCCGATCGGCCGCGCCGCAAACGCAGACCCATGAGAGTTTACCACGTGTCACCATTCTAATGCGTGAGGAATCCGAAGAGTCGCGCCCTATCCCGAGTAAGATCGATAAGCGCAAGCAGATTGTTCGAGGGTTTCCCAGGCGAACATTTTTCGATTTGTCGCCCCACACATTAAACGCATTCGACACTTCCCCAGGCTGCTTAATACGCCCCTCTTCCTCGGAAAACGTGGAAGTCCGCCGCTCGGCCGATAACTTGCCCCCTCGAAAAGAGCAGCATCGCCAATAAAAGCGTGACAACACGCCGCCCGTTCCGCTCGGGCTCCCCCTTTATTTAGCGCCACGTGGACCTAACGTTGTGGCCTACAACGGCGGCTAAATCGCTCCCTCTGAGCTACAATGATCTCCGAACCTCGGCAGGTCCGAGCTACAAAATTCTCCGAACCTCGGCAGGGCCGAGCTACCAATTCTCCGAACCTTGGCAGGGCCAAGTAAAATGTTCTCCGAACCTTGGCGGGCCAAGTGAAATTTTCTCCAAACCTTGGCAGGTCCGAGCTACAAAGTTCTCCGAACCTTGGCGGGGCCAAGTGAAATTTTCTCCGAACCTCGGCAGGTCCGAGCTACCAATTCTCCGAACCTTGGCAGGGCCAAGTAAAATGTTCTCCGAACCTTGGCGGGGCCAAGTGAAATTTTCTCCGAACCTCGGCAGGTCTGAGCTACAAAGTTCTCCGAACCTTGGCGGGCCAAGTGAAATTTTCTCCGAACCTTGGCAGGTCCGAGCTACAAATTCCTCGAACCTCGGCAAGGCCGAGCTACCAATCCTCCGAACCTTGGCAGGGCCAAGTAAAATGTTCTCCGGACCTTGGCGGGGCCAAGTGAAATTTTCTCCGAACCTCGGCAGGTCCGAGCTACAAAGTTCTCCGAACCTTGGCGGGGCCAAGTGAAATTGTCTCCGAACCTCGGCAGGTCCGAGCTACAAAGTTCTCCGAACCTTGGCGGGGCCAAGTGAAATTTTCTCCGAACCTCGGCAGGTCCGAGCTACAAAGTTCTCCGAACCTTGGCGGGGCCAAGTGAAATTTTCTCCGAACCTCGGCAGGTCCGAGCTACAAAGTTCTCCAAACCTCGGCAGGACCGAGCTACGAAATTCTTCAAACCTTGGCAGGGCCAAGTAAGACGTTCCCCAAAACTCGACTATCCCGAGTGACTGGTTCCTTGAACCATGACGAGAAGGGGTGCAAATTCCCTGAGATCGGCCAAGACCGACCTACGGTAAATCGGGCTTTACGAAAAGCGAGGCACGAAAACACCAAGTTTCCGATCAGAGTAAGGGCGTGTTGCCCCGAATGATCTACGAATCGCCGAATACGAACCTCGATTAATTCGAGTGACGTGGGATCCTCGTCTAAGGACGAACGGAACGCTTTTGACGCCCACAAACAACAATAGCAAAAAGCTCGGCACAAGAAAAGATAGAGATTGAGACATAGAATATAACTCTCTTTATTGCCGATCATGATCAATTACAAATGCCTCACAGGCGTTACAAGAACATTGAAATGCATAAAATAAAGACAAATTCAAAACCCAAACGACTGCTCCAAAGCAGACCTAGGCGACTGCGATGTTCCGACGGCCGGATCGACAAATCAGGCAAACCACGGAATCAGTCCTCCCGGGCGGATGAATTAAAAGATCCAAAAGGAGGCATGGCCCGCGGATGCTGATTCTGAGGATCCGGACGATCCAGCCTGCTCCCCTAGGAGGGGGTGCTGGATCGTGGGTCGTCGCCCAGCCAAGGGAACCGGGGACCATCCGACCCCGGTTGCTCCCATATTTTCCCTCCCGTGGCAAGGATTCCCCTCAGAGAAGGGATGGAAACCCAAGCCAGCGAAAAAGGGGGAGTCTGTGCGTGTTACGGGGGTGTCGATACGCCTCCTGCCATAAGCCCCCCATAACTGGCCGCAAAGGTCACACGGGAAGAGTTATATGTGCGCTCCCCGTGTGATCTCTGCGCCCCCCATGTGCGCTCTCCATGTGATCTCCGGGACTCATCCCCTAAGGACGAGCCATCCTCCAGCTGCTCCCCGGTCGCCCCAGCTATCCGGCGACAAGGAGCCCATGAAAGGAAAAGTCGATCCTCCCACTCGTAGCAACAGAGAAATGAGCATGGTAAAAGCTCTGGCGAGAAAGAAACTTTGGGGATAACCAGATGAGACCCCTTTTTCCTTTTTATAGGCGGAAATGGACCAGGAAAAGCTACCCAGATCGCGCGTCCCGAGATTTAAACTTCCAAGCAGTACCTCCACGTGGTCTCTCAAGATTGGCGCCCCACTGCGCGCTAAACCCACCGCCTGAACCAAGACGTGTACGAAGATCCCCTCTTGATCCCAAATCATAGCCAGTAAATACAGGAAATCGTCCGCTGAAGCTTCGAAAACCAGCGGGCTTAGAAAATCGTCCTTTGAAAAAGTACTGTCCAATAGTGGACGGTTGCGTGCGCATCGCAACGAGGTAGCCTGCATGGGAAAAGAGCACCTTCCGGAAAGCTCTGATGCAGCTTTATACCCCCCACTCTGCCGTATCACCGCTTCTAGTAAAGTAAAAACCGAATTGCCTGCGGGACAGCAGGGCGTTGGCAGGATGGCAGGAAGCACGAAAACCTATTTTATCTGTCAGCCCCAGCCGACCTATTTTTGCCTGTCGGCCCTAGCCGACCTATTCCTTCTGTCGGCCCACGCCGACCTATTTTCGTCCGTCGGCCCTAGCCGACCTATTTCTTCTGTCGGCCCATGCCGACCTATTTTCGTCCGTCGGCCCTAGCCGACCTATTTCTTCTGTCGGCCCACGCCGACCTATCTTCGTCCGTCGGCCCTAGCCGACCCATTTCTTCTGTCGGCCCTAGCCGACCTATTTCTTCTGTCGGCCCCAGCCGATCTATTTTATTCATCGGCCCCAGCCGACCTAATTTATCCATCGGCGCCAGCCGACCTATATTGTTCATCGGTCCCAGCCGATCTATTCTGCCGTCGGTCCCAGCCGATCTATTTTATCATCGGCCCCAGCCGACCTATTTCTTCTGTCGGCCCCAGCCGATCTAATTTATCCATCGGCGCCAGCCGACCTATATTGTTCGTCGGTCCCAGCCGATCTATTCTGCCATCGGCCCTGGCCGATCCATTTTATCTGTCGACCCCAGCCGGCCTATTTTGCCTGTCGGCCCTGGCCGGCCTATTTCGCCTATCGGTCCGAGCTAACGCGTTTGCTTAGTCTTGGAATAAAGATAACCCAAGATCGCCAGCGAGCCACAGACCGCTTAAGGCGAAACTGGGCGACGATGAGGCCAAACCAGGACAGCACTTAAGTCAAAACAGAAAGTTCTTTTATTAAGGAACGACAGATAAGCAAGGTACAATAACAACTCCTACGAACCAGGAGCCGCACCAGCCTTTGAGGAGCCCTCAGTTGCGCCTGCGGAGGTGTGACTAGGCTCACCCTTCTCCGATGTTCTCGCCCCCTCGGCGGCAGTTTGCGATCGTCCCTCAGAAACTGCAGCTTCGCTGGGACTAGGGGCGGCGCCAGGTTCGCCGTCAGACACGTCGGCATATTCATCTTCGTCTTCTTCTTCTTCAGACTCGCCATCGTCGGGATCTTGGGCGCTCAGGAAAGAAAGATCCCACTCCGGGCGCTCACTGAGAATCCGCTGTTTACACTCTTCTATCCCATGATGGAAGGCGTCAACGCTAATAGCGTCCTGCCTACCCTTGAGAATGGCGTGCTGCGTTTTGACCTCCGCAGTCTGCTTCTCGGCCTCGATCACTTGGGCCTTCAAAATGACATTCTGTTCCTCAAGCTCGCTAGCCCGTGTCTCGAGTTCCAAGCTCCTGCTGCGAGTGGACGCGAGCACACTTTGGAGAGCCCGAATCTCCGACCCCATCCTCGCCATCTGGAAAAGCCAAAATCAATCGGCGTCGCAAGGAGCCAGTAGAAAAATAAAGAGGGTAAAATGCGAGCATACCTCCCCCTCTCGCCTGGCCAACCTTTTGGCCAGCTCCTCGGCCTCACTCCGGGCTCTTGTCCTGTCAGCGCCGACCAGCTCGACCCTCTCTTGCAGGGTACTGATCTTCGATTGTCTGGCTTCAATCTCCCACGAGCTTGCGACAACTCGTCACTCACCCGAGTTATCGTCCCTTGATGCCACCTAGCGTTCTCCTTCAAATGGGCAATTTCACCATCACGCCGTTTCAATTTCTCCTCCACTCGCCGAGCATTCTCGCCAGGCGCCTTCTTTCATCGTCGGCCTCCCTCCCCAGCCGACTCATACTCTCACCATGTTCCCGCTGCATCGCCGCCACCTCCGCGGAGTGTTTCGATTTAATCTTGGCCAACTCCAAGCACGCGTCGTCGTTCTTCGCTAGGAGTCCCTGTAACTCCTCCACCCTGCGCTTCTGCTTGGACACCTCGCCCATGGCAGCCTGATGTGCCGCCCTTGCCGCCTTCGAGTTTCTGTCCATCGTGTCCATGAGCTCTTCGAACTGCTCAGACACCTTCAGCCGCGACTGGAGCTCGACATTCTCCCTCTGGGCCATGACACTGGCCCCCGTCGCCAAACTCAAGCGCCAACAAATCGCCCGGGAAAGCAAAACACTCTGCAAAAGCAAAAATTGAATAAGAGGCCGCGTTGGGATCAAATCGAGAAACGTCTATCGCGCAAGGAAAATAGCTCACCCGCGAGGCATAGGCCCGGGTCATCTTCATCAATGTTGTGTTATCAATGTCGGGAAGAAGGTGGATACTTTCTGCCACGCCTTGCTGCCCGAACGCAGCATCGACCAGCCCCAGGTCGACAAACTTGTCCGCCGAAGGGTCCGCGCCCGGATACAAGGCCGACCTTATCATGGCAGAGAATGCCTCCTCGATACTAGCGTCCGAGCTGCTGGAATGACCAACCCCACCTGAGGGACCGGCCTGGGCGGCCTCCGCCTGAGAGGCCTTCAATCTCCCAGCCTCCTCCGTCAAGGCCCTGGCTTGGGCCTCTTCAGATAGCTCGGCCAGCCCAAGCGCCAGCCTCCCCAAAATCTTCTTCGAAGGAGCCCCGATCGTGGGACCCCACTTTGTTGTGCTCCCTCCACCGATGCATCCTTTCCAGTCGCCACCACCTGCGTCTCCTCCGCGGGCTCCCCCGAGGCCTCGGTCTGACCCGCCTCTTGACCCATCGAGGGCGGCCCGACCTCACTGCTACCAGACTCCCCGGCGGACAGCCAAGCAGGGGCTCCCCCTGAACTTCCTCCGCTGCGGCTGTCTCCTCCCCCTCTCCCGCTGGAGCCAGTGGTAATCCCGCGGGGACAATGGGCCCCTCTGCTACGGCCGCCTCCACTGGACCCGTCGCAGGTTCCTCTTTCAAGGGGGACGCGGTCGGACGAGCCAGCGGAGCTTCATCCGAACTATCTGAAATCTCCAAGTACGAGGGCGCCAGGGCCGTGGCCATTCTCCCCGGATCCTCCTTCGCCCCGGCGGTCCTATGGGGACTGCTCCGACGTCCGGCGGGCTTTTGGCGGAGGTATGGGCCCTTTTCTCGGGTCGGCCGCTGTCCGCGCCGCTACCTTCCCCTGGGCGCTTCCCCCTCTTCCTCTTGGAGAGGCTCGACAATGCCAACCTTGTGGCTGTCAAACCGGAATTTACATAATCAGACCCAAGCGCGGTAATCAAGAAAAATACACAGCGCAAAAAGGGACTCACCTTGTGGATCCAGAGGGCTGAGCCCGGCTGCGAAGAGGGCCCCCTCCGATAACAGGTCGTTAGCCGAAAATACCTGTCCATTACGAAGGACATCCAGGTCCCTCTCCTCCTGCGCCGATAAGGCCGGATGCGTCTCCGCATCCCTCGCAACTTCCCCCCATCGTCGAGGGAAATCGGAACCGATGTTCCCCTCCGCAATCACGAATCGGCTCTTCCACCCCTTGATGGAAGAAGGCTTATCCGCAATGACATTAAAAGATCTCCGGGGCCCGATGGAGGTCCACTCCGATTTCCTCCCGGGAGTCAAGTGGTAACAGGTGCGGAAAAGGGGGAGAGTTGCAACGATTTGGATCTGGTGACACATCGAGATAAATCCGACGATATTCCGCCAACTATTTGGAGCCACCATCGATGGACAGATGTTGTAGTGGTCATGATCTCCTTCACCAAGGGATGGAGAGGAAAACGAAGACCCGCCTTAAAACTATCCTCATAGATAAAGACTCCGGACTCTAATCCCCGAGTAACCCTATCTTCGGGTTCCGGCACCCGCAAAACTACATCCAGGGGCAGACCATACCTCTGGTGAATCCTCCCCAAATCCTCAGCAACGATTTCTGAGGCCACATCTTCAGGGCTCATCGCCATCTCGGTTGAGGGAAATCCTGGGCGAAAACGATGAACGCTGGAGAGGATGAGAGACCAATGCTCTTCTGAAAACAAGGTGAGAAGACGCCGCGAACATGCGCACATGTGCATAAGTATATATATATATAGGGCGGCTGTCACTTCGCTTCTCCGCCAAGGAACCGCCCTGGGGAGGCGGGATGTGTCATTCGAGGTGTTCGGAATCGCCTCGACAAACCTCCATATCGATCGGGATTCATGGCATGGCACAATCTCAACCGTCGCTAGTGGAGGAACCTTACCTCCGAAGGTACGATGGCCCTGTCGCATTAATTAGGGCATCATTGCATGAACTGTTTAGGCCAAGACGTCCCATCCAGGGCGCGCCACTTGAGCTTATACTCCCTACGCCCGAACCTACGCTTCGAACTAGGGAGTGGAGGGCATGTGTTGGGGGGTAAAATCGTCGTTGCATTGATATCCGTGCGAGGCGGCTAAGGCTGACCTCCTCCCGCCGTCTCTTCCGGGCTTCCCTACTAGCTGGGCCCCTTCCGGGCTTCCCTAGCTCGGCCTCTTCCGGGCTTCCGTAGCTCGGCCCCTTCCGGGCTTCCCTAGCTTGGCCCCTTCCGGGCTTCCGTAGCTCGGCCCTTCCGGGCTTCCCTAGCTCGGCCTCTTCTGGGCTTCCGTAGCTCGGCCCTTCCGGGCTTCCCTAGCTCGGCCCCTTCCAGGCTTCCGTAGCTCGCCCCTTCCGGGCTTCCCTAGCTCGGCCCCTTCCGGGCTTCCATAGCTCGGCCCTTCCGGGCTTCCGTAGCTCGGCCCCTTCCGGGCTTCCGTAGCTCGGCCCTTCCGGGCTTCCGTAGCTCGGCCCTTTCCGGGCTTCCCTAGCTCGGCCCCTTCCGGGCTTCCGTAGCTCGGCCCTTTCCGGGCTTCCGTAGCTCGGCCCCTTCCGGGCTTCCTAGCTCGGCCCTTCCGGGCTTCCATAGCTCGGCCCTTCCGGGCTTCCGTAGCTCGGCCCCTTCCGGGCTTCCGTAGCTCGGCCCTTCCGGACTTCCGTAGCTCGGCCCTTTCTGGGCTTCCCTAGCTCGGCCCCTTCCGGTCTTCCGTAGCTCGGCCCTTTCCGGGCTCCGTAGCTCAGCCCCTTTCGGGCTTCCGTAGCTCGGCCCCTTCCGGGCTTCCGTAGCTCGGCCCTTCCCGGGCTTCCGTAGCTCGGCCTCTTCCGGGCTTCCCTAGCTCGGCCCCTTCCGGGCTTCCCTAGCTCGGCCCCCTCCGGGCTTCCGTAGCTCGCTTCTACCTAGCGATCCACGCCCTGACGTCTACCTCCGCGGAACCTGACGCGGGAGAGCTCAAGCTTACCCGAGCAGCGCCTTAGGCAAGGAATCATGTTGAGACGTGGCCTAAGACCTATTGTAACCGCCCCAGGTCTACTCACCCAGATCCCAAGACATCAAGGAGCTCTCCCAGCCGTCGATCCCTTAACAAACAAGGCGTGGATTCTAACGGCCCCACAACGGCCTGATTCTGTCTACCCTCGTATCGTAACAACCCCAGAACCTTCCAGAAGATGCTCAAGTCCCCAGGTGACGGTCTATAAATATCAGATTGGCAGATTCCCTCAGGTACGCAACTCTTACGCACACTTGCGCGCTTACACCCCCACTCTCACTCTCCTACTCTCGCCGGTAGCTCGTCGGCGCTCCTGCCCTTTGGAGCCTCCGATTTGCCACCCCCGGAGAGGTCTCCCGGAGAGATCCACCTCCTCACTGTCTGGTTGATCGCCGATTTCTTCTCCACTGACTTGAGCGTCGGAGGGTCTTCCACGGAGGACCACCCCCAGCGTCCCTCCGTGTGTGGGCTTCTTTTGCAGGTCCGCCCCCCTCTTCCTGGAGATTGACCGCGTCCGAGTCGGAGGACGGATCCCGGCGGCAACACTCTCTATGCCTCAAATAGGTTCCATGGGCTTGGTTTCAATATCTACGTTCTCTGCACAGTCTTGGTTTTCATGGATTTATTGCTAATATCTTCCTTTTTATTTATTAGACCAAGGGTTATGCAACTCTTTTCTTTCTATGTAGATGATATTCTTATTGGGTCTTCTAATGCTCTACTTGGTCAGCTAATTTTTTTTTTTTGCCAATAAAAGTTTGCTAGAGACTTGGGTTGGCCTCATTATTTTCTAGACATAGAGGCTTTGCCCACATTTTCTATACTTCATCTACAATAGTCCAAATATATATCGATGGTGCAAGACCAATCTTATTTCCTTTGTCTCTAAACTCTCAATTATCTTCTTCTAATAACGATCAACTTTCTAACCCAATCCACTATTGTAGTGTAGTTGGTGCCCTCTAGTACCTTTATATTTACTTGCCCATATTTTTATTTCAATGAACCAAGAGTGCTAGTTCGTGCACAACTCACTTCTGCTCATCAGATTACAATTAAATGTATTCTTCACTATTTGAAACGCGTTATTTATGATGGCCTCCAATTGACTAAGAGCTCCTCTCTTAGTCTTCATACTTATTCATATGCCAACTAGGTTAGCAATTCAAATGATCAACACTTCATAATTGGCTTCAATATTGGCCTTGATTCTAATCTTTGGGAGTGCTAAAAAAACAATACACCATCACTCCCTGTAACACTGAAGAGGAATATAAATGTCTTGCCAATGCCATCATGGAGCTCATTTGAATTCAATCCTTACCATATAATTACTCCTTCTCATCATCCAATGTTATGGTTTTAATTTATCTGCTGTTTTTCTCTCTGCAAACCCCATCTTTCATATCCAAACAAAGTGCATTAAGATTGCTTTTCACTTCATTTGAAAACATATGCTTGTTGACAACTCCATACTCAAGTCATCTCATCCATGATCTAGCTAGTTGGTATTTCTACAAAAGGACTATCGACTTGTCATTTTGAATTTTTAAGATTCAAAATTTTGATGGCTCCCACCTTCACTTGCAAAGGGAATTAACTAAATCATCATCTAAACTAAACTAAACTATCAATCCCAATCGATAAAGTTATTCATTACAGCCAAGTCCCCTAGGGGATAGCATATTAAATTATCAAATAAAAATCTAAGATTTAATTAAACATGCACTATCAATTTTTTTAGACTTCATAGATAATTAAAATTATATTTATATTTTTGATAGAAAAAACTATTTCTATATCTTGTAAGGTTCTTTGCTGGTCTTACTTTCGATGACAAGTAATCGTTGTTTTCCCTAAGCAGTAATATCACATGCATTCTATATGCCATGATTGGATATATAATTAAGAATTTCTTATGTATTTTTATATAAAATATATTTTAAATTATAATACAACTCAAATTCTCTCTCTTTATTGGTTTACCGTCTTTGTGAGGCTATAAATAGATCAAGTCGCTCATGACTAGACTCAATGAAACTCGATCTAATTAATATTTGAGTATCCATGCATTGAGTTAGGTTTAAATACTGGACCTAATCTAAATTCTAGATTGGGTATAATAAGTCTTGTATTTTTCAACTCAACTTTAGGGATGGTAATTTTCTCTGTTTCCCCATTTATCTGACCGATACTATTTTTAACGGATCAAAAAATTCCCGTTTTAAATGGCTTAATGGGTAACGGGGATTTTTCGTTAACGGCTAAACGGATAAATGGCCCAGAGACGGTATTCTCCGTCCCATTCCCGTTTACCCATCCCCATCCCCATCCCCATCCCCATTAGCTTTATATAATGACTCAATGACTCTTGCTCTGCCTTCTTTCACGCACCGTCTTTTGTTCTTCCTTTTTCATACAGTCGATCTGAAGTTCTGAAGTCTGAACCTACTCCATTGTCTCCAATTGCTGATCTAAACTCTGAAGTTCTAAATCTACTCAATCATCTTCAATCGTTGCCTCATCGACGCCTTCCAACACATTTTTCTTTCTCTGGTATGCTCATCTCTTTCTTTTTGCTTTGAAATTTGAATGTATTCTTTTTTTACAGTTGTTACGTTAGAAATCTTTATTTTTGATTTTTCTTCTTATTAGCTATTTTCTTTCTCACTTTTTATTCTCTTCTTCCTTATCTCAGAGAGAGTGGATTTTTTCTTTTTTTAAATATTATTTGTATACCTCTGTCACATGGATAGATAATGCAGAATAAATTTTTTACTTTTCTTGTTGAAATCTCTCTCTAACCATGTGCGGCGTTGAAGCGGAACAAAATTTCTTGGTTGATATTCTTTTTTTTTTGTTAACAGTTTGGAAGCTTATATGCTTAATGATAATTTATTAATTTTTTAGGATAAGATGGAGACCAATCGAGAACAATCAAATGATGATATATTAAGTTATCAAATTTATTTTTTTAATTTTTAATAAATTATAAATTAAATAAAATAATTTTATTTTTTACGTAAACGGGCAAATGGGTACCTGTTTGCCTGGTCGGGTATCCCCATCCCCGCTCCATTAACTATAACAGCTTAACGGGGCGAAGAACGGGGATGTTTTTCCTAACGGGGATGGGTACCGGTATAGATTGCTCCGATCCATTCCTGGGCTGTGCCATCCCTACTCAACTTGAACCGGATTTAGCATAATCTATAAACATAAAATTATATAAATCTCATTTTCTTCGCTTTAATTAACTTAACAATTCTTTAAATAAACTCTCATTTAAATTAATTCCTTCTTTTTATAAAAAATTGCATTTCTTTTTATCTATTTATTTATTTATACCTAACTATTTATATTTTATTTTTTATTTTAATAAACTCTTATTTATAAGATTCATGCATATCAATATATACATATTTTAAAAATCATAATTTGTATACTTAAGAGTAATCAATTACCTGAATAGAATTAAAATTTTTGAACATAAATTTCTTAATGACTCAATATTTTTTTTATCAATTATTAAATTTTACTATAAAATAATTTTCATATACTTGACTATATCTGATGTGGTTGATCAAGCCACGTTAGGGCTAACAGACCAAGTGACTGACGGAGCCAAGGTCAGATGGACTAAGTCGGCACCAAGGGACTTCAGAGTCCCCCTTGGCCTCGGCATCGAGGGACTCCCGAGTCCCTCTCGGCTTTGGCACTTGGCCTTTACGTAACCCGGCAGATACCTGCAATCGCCACGTGGCCCACCAACCTCCTGCGATCCCACGTGGCCATTGCCAGCTACGATGCATGCTCAATATGACCAGGCCTGCCTACCATCTGTGGCACTGCACCTGACAAAGGATGGCAGGCCAGGCTACCCTTGACAAACTCAGGAACGGTTGCGACCTGTCCCTATCAGCCTTGCCACCTGTCCTCCGCCAGACGATAACATCTCGAATTCAATAACCTTTCAAAAAGGGGGTGTTGGGAATTGTATCCTAAAGCCATCATTTGATGATTGTGCTAATGTAAATGTATAGAAATTGATATATTAATAAAATTTATTTGGCAGTTTATTCATTACAAGAACATCTTCTTAAAACTCCTAATAGTAATGAAGCCCTCAGGATCTTCCTTCATGATAAAGGAGGATTTATCTTTGAAGGTCCTTAAAAGAGTTCGCGACCAAATGATATACTATGATAGGGCCATAGTACTATCAATTATAGGACATTGTATATCATATTTGTTGGTTGTCCTCTTAACCAAGGAGTGTAGAGACACTAGTATGACATACAGGTGAAAGTGTAGGAGTACATTTCACCGAACGTGACTCATTTTTGGATACTCTACTATCAAGAGTTAATCCGAGAAGATATGGGTATAAGTATCCTTTAGACCTGAAGATCATAACCAGTGACTTGCAAGCAACTCATTGTACTTAGGTGCCGGATCACCTGGATTTCTAATCCAGCTACGAAAGGTTACTGGGTGCAGTCAAGTACTTGTGGTAGTCAGTTGTGGATCAAGATGGAATTTAACCTATCCCGTTAGAAGGAGAAATGCTTGTGTTTCAATTTAGCAAGACCTTGGCCAAGGCACTTCATGTGAAAGTCACATGATCACTAAAATTGAAATCACTTTATGGATTCGCTGTTTAGAGTTGACAGGCTCTTAAGCCATCCTTAGCATTTGTGGTCAAGAGGATGAATTATACGGTAAACTGTTTCTTAGGGTTCTTGGAGTTTTCTCGGCAACTCTTCGACCTATCCTGACGTCAGGTTCCATTGCTAGATGGGCACATCGATTAGTATAGAAAGTTATTTCTATGCTACCGGCTTAGGTTCAAACCTAGAGAGTCACATGCATACAAGTTTCCTAGGATGATCTATTTGCTGATCAATAATTGAGAATCGTATATGATTTAATTAATCAATTTGATTGATTGAATTATCTCAATTGGGTTAAGTACAAGTGAATAAGATTCAATTTGGTTTAAGTCTATTAGAATGACTAATCAATTTTAAATATTGATTTGAAATTAGACTTGATTTGGATTTAAATAGATTCAGGACTAGCCAAATTTGATTTGGGCTAGGACCATGATCTATGTGGGTTTAGTCCAATAAATTCAGATTAGATTAAACCATCACCTAAACCCAAACCTCTCGCATAAGTATCTCACATGATGAGACAACTAATGTCTGAGAGATTAAATTCTCATTTGAAATTTAATGTATTAATTTAATCCTCTCCAAACCATTTCCATCGGAATTCTACATGTTAGAATTAAAGTGGAATTAATGTGCCTCTTTGAATCAACCAGGCGATGGAATTCTAAGTGTTAGAATTCACATCTCTTTAGTTCTCACCAACGTCGGAATTAATAAAATGCCATGTCTCCTTGGTTTTCATCGAACGTCGGAATTAATCAAGTGCCGCGGCTCTTTGGTTCAGCATCTATTTGCTTTTTTTCAAACGACGGAATTCTTAATGTCAGAATTCAATGGGTGGGCTGAAATGAGACTATAAATAGAGCATTACACAGAACAACAACACACGACATGTCGTGGATTGTAATTCTAAAAAGTTTAGAATAGAAAATCCTGGTGATTCTGGTGTTAGCAAAAGCTTGGTGGATCTTGGAGGAAGATTCAAGTGGGAGGATTCAAGATCAGTAAATTCGTTTTTCTGCGAGCTAGCACTCTCGGAAATCCGATCATTCGGGGCTTCGTATGGATGATACTAGAGGCCGGACGATTGAACGGCTGCATAGCACAAAAGGATTTACCAACTACCCTTAAGGTAAGTGATATGATCCCTAAACCTTAAGGCATGATTCAAGGCAAGAAGTATGACTTCTTATGTTGAGGATCAAGATATGATCTTGATGATTATTTATATGCATATTTAAGATCAAGCGATCCTATATATAAGGCAAAGATATGATCTTGATGCATATTAGATAGATTAATATGTAATCTTTTAGCTTCCGCATTGATAATAGTTATCAAATTTTAAAAATATGCATGCCTCGGAGTTTATTTCTCCTTACAGGGGGTAAGAAGGACCCCTGAACAGGTATAAGAACCTTCGCTTACGATGGAAAGGGATCTAAACTCTAAGTTTTTGGCTAAGCCTTTTAGTCCACTTCTAATAACTGTTTCCTAAGTTATTCACTTGAGTGTCAGAGGGTCCCCACTAGAGCAACCGGTCCCGGAGACTTTCTTGCAGGATTCCTACTCGAGGAGGAGGTGCATGAAGATTTTCAGATCCATCTTCATCGTCTCTTGGACCTACGTCCTTACCCGACGTTCAAGAAGGGTTATTTGGTGGCAATAGATTGGCGCACTAGGAAGGAGAGAGTAAGAGGACAAGGAGATAGAAAGCTTCAAATAGTCAGCTGCAGACCTCAACTCCTTAGAAAACAAAAAGATGGTGGTGATGCATGCCCAGGAGATTTCCACCAGCTACGCTGGGAGGCAGCGCCAAGAGGCTAACCTCCCTGCTCTGCCTTCACCACTACCTCAAAATGATCGGATCGCGCCCTCACCCTACAAGTCCAGTCACTTGTATAGGTGATTCATGAACTACAACAATAGCCAATGGCTACGCAGCAGCACCCGAGGCCATCCTCGTCGAGCGCGGGGGCCGATTAGTCTAGCAAGCAATCAACTCGCAGGAGATCCCCTTAGAGGGAAACTCGCCGCTGTCGCGCCTCGCCCAAGCATCACCACCAAAAGACTTCTAAGAGGCCTCGGTCTCCATCCTGCCATTCTGGTGATTCCCCTAAGCGATGGCATAGAAAGGAGACCGAGCGAGGACATCATCACCTGCACTGCCCCTCTCTGTCATCGGGATCTTTAAGGGAGGGGTCCTTCGATGGTCAGATCACTCATCGGACCGAGCGATGAATGGACAAATATAACCAGCGGCTGGAGGAGCTCAGTCGCAGAATCACTAATCAGCTCGAGGTGGACTACGACATCCGTCCCTCGCTATCTTGCCGTATCATGGAAGAGCTGATTTCAAACCGATTTCGTCTCCCTTAGCTGGATCCCTATGATGGCACCACTAACCCCCTGGACCATCTGGAGAGCTACAAGGTCCTCATGCAGGTCCATGGGGCGACCGACTTCCTCATTTACATCGCCTTTTCGGCCATCCTTTGAAAGGTTGCTAGTGCTTGATACTTTTATGTACCGCTGAGCAGCATCAACTCCTTTCGACAGCTAATGAGGGCCTTTCTGGTGCACTTCGATGCATGCTGGAAGATCCCTCGGGTGGCCGATAGCCTGTTCGTCATCCAGCAAAAGATTGGCGAGTCATTGAGGGACTTTGTGGCCCAGTTCAGGAAAGCCGCACTCGAAGTTTATAACCTCGTAGCCATCCTGGCCTTAAAGCGAGGGCTCCACCCTTCTCGCTTCGCTTATTCCCTTGACAAGAAGCCCCCCAGTTCCTATGCCGAGTTGCTAAGCCGCGCACAAAAGTATATCCATGCTGATAAGGCAGACTCTTTCCGGAGGGAGGCTGATGGAGAGCCCAATAAGATGCAAGCCCGTCTGATGCCTAGTGGAACTCGTCCTAGGAGACCTGAGCCTCCCCGCCGATTGGAGAGCCGGCCTCGGACTCTCATCCCCAAAGAAGAGCACTTTACTCCTTTGTTCACCCTGATATCCCACATCTAATGGAGATCGACAACGAACCCTACCTTTGGCATCTCGTTCGCCTGAAGACAGGAGCCCCTCGCGACAAGAGCCTCTACTGTTGCTTCCACTGGGACCACATCCACGACACGAAGGACTGCCGACAGCTAAAGAAGGCAATCAAAAAGCTCATCCAACAGGGCTACCTAGGAAAATTCGTTTGGTGAGGGAACTCAACTGCACCAGGCCCATCAGTGCCTTCGGCCACCCATGTTGGAGTCAACAATGCCCCAATCGAAAAGACAATGGCCATGATTTCCTAGGAGGCAGGTGACACTTCCAAGAGGCCATAGGGGGATGAGAGAGTAGATACTATAATCCCCTTCTCTAAAGGGGACTTGGAGGGGTAGACAATCCTAATGATGATAGCATCGTCGTATCTATAATGATCGCAAAACATCCTGTAAAGAGAATTCTTGTTGACAGTGGAAGCTCAGTCAACATTCTTAGTTATGATGCTTTTGTTTGAATGAACTTGTCCTCCGACTCCCTTTGGTTTGTAACTACGCCCCTGATGGGCTTCACTGGAGACCCCGTGAGGGTGAAGAGAGAAATCACCCTCCTGATCATGGATGGGACGTCGCCATGCCAGAGCACAGTCTTCATAAAGTTCTTGATCATCCGAGTCCCCCTGGCCTATAATGTCATCCTTGGTAGACCCGGCTTAAATCTCTTAGACACCATCATCTCTTCTACCAAGAGGCTGCTCATAAG
>UESW01004221.1:943705-1008242 GCA_900491605.1 Calamus simplicifolius | reverse complement strand
TGATGATGACAAAAACATTGAGTATATGCATAAAATTGAAAAATTTTGATTCCAAAATCAACTTTGTGTTCATGGAAAGGCTCCCCCTGAATGAGGTAGCTCCCCCTATGAACCTTCAATTTATAAATCATTCAAATTTTTAAATTCAAAACTTAAGCATTTTCTTTATGAAATTCAATTTATCTCTTCCCCTTATGCTTTCTTTCAAAATTAAACTTTGATTAATCAATGCATATACGATTAATAAAATCTCTCCCCCTTTTTTGTAATCAACAAAAAGGTTAGAAGTTCAATATCAATAAATTCAATTTAATTATCAATTGAGGATAATCATTCAAAGTATTCAAATACTTACAATTGAAATCATAAGTAACATCAAACTTTCTCATTACTTCAAAATGATAATACATCAATTGCATTAAAGTAAACTTGATTACATCAAAAAGTTACATTTAAAAGTTTCTTCTAGTAATTCTAAAGTGATCAAAATCTGCTTCATTCCTTCACATTGAAGTCTAACATAATCTTTAGCTTCTATCAACAAAAGTACAAGCAGATGTAATTTTATCTTGAAGCTCGGCATTGCATAATAGGTCTCTGAGTCTCCACAGATATCCTTAAGTTCTTCAAAGATATTTTTAAGTCTTCACTTAAGGAGCAGATGAACTGAGAGTAGATCAATCTGCAATGCGATCATCTAGTGAATATAAGGCTTCTTTTAAATTCATAAACTTTTCATCAAATTCTCTTTCAGTCTTTTTCATTCACTTATCTCAGATTTGAATAAGATCTAAGTTGATCTAACTGTCATCAGAAAAGCTACCAGATGATAGAGTGAAGACTGAGCAGGAGCAATAGCAGGAGCAGGGGCAGGAGCAGGAGCTGGAACAGAAGGAGGAGCCTGAGGAGGCTCAGGTGATGAATGTCTCAGAAGGTCTGGGGGCCTCAGGGCTCTGTCCTCTAACATTCTTTCTTCCCAATTTCCATTCCTCTTAACAAACCCCATCGATGAATAGTAGCCAAAGAGTAGTAATCAGTATGCCTTAGTTCTTGGCTCACTATCACAAATACAATCCCTTGGCTTTGAAATAACTAGTTAAAACCATGCCATAGGGTAAACTTGATTTCTTTTTCCCCCACAATCGCCATATACCATATCATCATCCAGGTAGATTAATGGGCTTCCCAGAAACAACAGCATCCATAACAAAAATCTCTCTCAGATACATAGTCAAATCGCCGGTCTTGGGAAACAAAATTCTGCTGCAGATGTTGTGAAGTAATCTTAATTCCAAGGCAATTGATTAGCAAAACTTCTTCAAATCCTTCAAAATTTCTGTTCAATAGCCTTGAGGGCTGGAGATCTATCTTCTGGGGCAAAGGTGGATGGTCCAGAAGGGTAAATTCAACAATCTAGAAGAAGAAGTGATGAACCCCTCTCACTTGCTCACTAAACCATCATCCCTCTAGTCAAATTCTTGTAAAATTCCTTAACTAGAGCTGGGTAGTGGGACAGTCCAAGAACACATTTTCAAATCCCATCTCAATCAGTTGTCTACCTATTAAAAGCCCTCATTCTCAAACAATTCAAAATCAACCTTTCTTCCTGTTGTAAACTCTACTGGCAAGGTGATCTACCTGAGAGTGGGAGGGAGCAGGAGAATCACTCGGAGACCGGAGACGGCTCGCGGACGGGTCGTCGAACGGTCCGCTTCCTCTTCACCGGCGCCACTACTAGCTCCACGGGTTTTGGGTGCCATTGATCTGAAGGAGTGGTTAATCAGAGGTTTTTGAGGTTTGGAGGGTTTGGGAAAGTTTGGAGAGAGTTTGGAATGATTTGAGAATGAAATGACGTGGGTCGACTCGTGCCCTAATAATCGATGGGACCACGTCGAGTCGACTCGCGCAAAGGTGGAGTCGGCTCCCGAAGTCACAGAGCACGGGATCTCGAGTCGACTCGCTCAGAGAAGGGGTCGACTCCTGAGTTTCAGCAGAAACTCGAGTCGACTCCGATACTGGAGTCGGCTCCGAGACCATTTCAGAAAAAAAATTTTCAGAAATAAATGATCCGAAATTTGATCTTTGAGTATGATTAAAAATCATGGATTTTGAGAGATCAAATTGATATGAGTTCTAGATAAAATTTCCTTAAGATTTTGAGAAATTGAAAGAACTCTAGATATATTTCCTTAGAGGTTTCAAAATTTATTCAAAAGGGTTACAAATTCCTAATTCTCCTCTAAGATAACAAAATCTTTCTTCACTTAAAGGTTTTGTAAATATGTCAGCTAATTGTTCTTCAGTGTTACATAATCAAGACAAATTTCATTATTAGCTACATGTTCTCTTATAAAATGATATCTAATTTCAATGTGTTTTGTTCTTGAGTGTTGAATTGGATTTTTAGTTAAATTGATTGCACTTGTGTTATCACATCTTATGGGTGTTTTATCAAGTGTGATACCATAGTCTTCAAGTTGTCGCTTAATCCATAGGATTTGAGCACAGCAACTTCCAGCTGCAACATATTCTGCTTCAGCAGTTGATAATGCAACTGAATTTTGCTTTTTGCTAAACCATGAGATTAAGTTACTTCCTAAGAAATTGGCATGCACCACTTGTGCTTTTTCTATCTAATTTACATCCAGCATAATCAGAATCAGAATATGCAATCAGATTTAATGTTGAGTCTCTAGAATACCATAAACCTACATTTTTAGTTCCACTTAATATCTTAAAATTCTTTTAACAGCAATTAAATGTGATTCTTTAGGTTCAGATTGAAATCTAGCACATAAACATACAGCAAACATAATATCTGGTCTACTTGCTGTTAAGTAAAGAAGGGATCCGATAATACCTCGATAATATTTTTGATCAACTTCTTACCTTCTTCATCTTTGTCCAGCTTGCATGAAGGACTCATTGGTGTTCCGAGGGGTTTGATTGATTCCATACCAAACTTTTTGAGAGTTCTCTTGTGTATTTGGTTTGGTTGATAAAGATTCCCTCTTTGCTTTGTTTGATTTGGAGTCCAAGGAAGAAGTTGAGTTCTCCCATCATGCTCATCTCGAATTCTCCCTGCATTAACTTAGCAAATTCTTGACAAAGAAATTGTTAGTAGCACCAAAATAATGTCATCAACATATATTTGTACTACAAGTAAATCTTTACTTTTTCTTTTCAAAAACAAGTTTTATCAACATTTCCTCTTGTAAAATCATTTTCAATTAAAATTTACTTAACCTATCATACCAAGCTCTAGGTGCTTGTTTCAAACCATATAAAGCTTTGTGCAATTTAAAAACGTGATTTGAAAATTCATGATCTTCAAAACCTGGTGGTTGTTCTACATAAACTTCTTCATTTATAAATCCATTTAAAAATGCACTTTTAACATCCATTTGAAATAAATTAAATTCATATGACATGCAAATGCAAGTAATAGCCTAATGGCTTCTAATCTAGCTACAGGTGCAAAGGTTTCATCAAAATCAATACCTTCTTCTTGATTATATCCTTTTGCAACTAATCTAGCTTTGTTTCTAATTACTATGCCATTTTCATCTAATTTATTTCTAAAAACCCATTTTGATCCTATAACAGAATGATTTTTAGGTCTTTCAACTAAAGTCCAAACATTATTTCTAGTAAATTGATTTAATTCTTCTTGCATTGCTAACATCCAATTATTATCTTTTTCAGCTTCTTCAATAGTTTTAGGTTCAATTTGTGATACAAATGCAAGATGATTACTAATATTTCTCATGATGATCTAGTTCTTATTCCTTGAGATGGATCACCTATAATCAATTCCTTGGGATGACTATAAGCATATCTCCAATCTCTTGGAAGATCTATATCATTATGATCATATTACATCATCACTTAGTGAATCATTATCTTTAGCTTCTTGTTCATGATCTGAAGATACTTCAATATTAAGTTTTTCAAGATCTTTTTCAATTATGTTTGTATCTTCCTCATCATCAATCTTTTCAGAACCAGTTGCTAAAGATTCATCAAAAACTACATGAATGGATTCTTCAACAATTAAGTTTTCTTGTTAAAGACTCTATATGCTTTACTAGTTGTTGAATAACCTAGAAAAATTCCTTCATCAGATTTAGCATCAAATTTTCCTAAGTTGTTTTTACCATTATTATGAATGAAACATTTACAACCAAATGCATGAAAGTATTTTATATTTGGTTTTCTTTCATTCCATAATTCATAAGGTGTTTTCTTTAATATTGGTCTTATTAAAGCTCTATTTAAGATGTAACATGCTGTGTTAATAGCTTCCGCCCAAAAGTATTTGGTAGGTTGCTTTCACATAGCATGGTACGGGCCATGTCTTCTAGAGTTCTATTTTTTCTTTCAACTACTCCATTTTGTTGTGGAGTCCTAGGGGCTGAAAAATTATGATTAATTCCATTTTCAGCAAAAACTTTCAAATAAGTGATTTTCAAATTCAGTTCCATGATCACTTCTTAGAGACACTATGGTAGTGTTTTTCTCATTTGTGACTTTCTTGAAGAATTTCAGGAATATCGAGAAAGTCTCATCTTTGTGAGCTAAAAACATTACCCAAGTATATCTAGAATAATCATCTACAATCACAGACCATATTTCTTTCCTCCTAGACTTGTGGTTCTAGTTGGTCCAAAAGATCCATGTGAAGTAGCTCTAGTGGCCTAGAAGTTGAAACAATATTTTTAGATTTGAAAGAACTTCTAGTTTGTTTTCCAAATTGACATGCATCACATATTTTGTTATTTTCAAAATCTAGTTTAGGTAATCCTTTAACTAAATCCATTTTAATTAGTTTTGAAATAAGGTGTGTGCTTGCATGACCTAATCTACGATGCCACAACCAACCAATCTCATTCATATTAGCATTATCAGCAACTAAGCAATGATTACTTTAGACAATTTGTCTAAGTCAACTAACATTGCCATTTCTATTTCCAGTAAAAACAATGCTATTATCAATGGAATTAGAACAGTGCAAATAGAAGATTCAAATGAAACTTAAAGTTTTATCACATAATTGACTTATACTAATTAAATTATGCTTTAAACCATCAACATAAAGTACATTTCAATAATGTGGAGGAGTTATTTGAATTTACCAAGGCCCAAGATTTGGCCTTTACCATTATCGCCAAACGTAACAACTCCTCCTTTCTTTTCTTCAGGGTGATGAATTCATCTTTGTCACCCGTCATATGTCTTGAGCAGCCACTATCAAGATACCACTTTTTCTTTGATCTTTTGGCTACAAGACATTCCTGCAATATAATCAAACTTTATGTTTAGGTACCCAAGCTTTCTTGGGTCCTTCATGGTTAGTAGCAACAAAAATTGTTCCTTTCGGAACCCATATTTTCTTTCTTTAACATTTAACTTGTTGTTATTATTTAATGTTTTGCATTCAAAGATTTATGACCTTTTTCATTACATTTAAAACAAGTTATTACTTTTGGCTTTTACAAAAATATTTTTAAAAATTTTTGTTTCCTAAATGTGTTATACCTAATCCAGCTTTATCAAAAACAGCTTTTTGATTCTAAATCATGTTAAGTTAGTTGAACTTAAGGTAAATTTTCAACAATGTCTTTATATTTTTAACATCTTTCTTAATCATTTTCTTTAACTTGCTGTTCTTTTTCTAAAGCTTTTCTAATTGATCTTTTAAATCTTTTGTTGAGTTTTTAGTTTCAGATTTCAACACTTGATTAAGATTATTTCTTTCTTTAAGTTCTTCTTTTTCATTAGTTAAGTTCTTAACTTCTAAAGCTAATTCATTTTTACTTTTAAAGCTAATTTTCATTTTTCAAAAACTTATATTCTTTTTCAAATTTAAAATCAATCATAAGTTCATTAAAGCTCAAACATTTCATCAAATGTAAATTCATCAGGTTTTCAGAACTTACCTCATTGTTGTTGTCGTCGTTGTTGGCCATGAAGCAAATATTTGCAACTTCTTTTTGTTCTTCTTCTTCGGAAGAAGATTCTTCACTATCACTCCAAGTTGCCATGTAAGCCTTTTTCTTTTTCTTGTAGGCCTTTTTCAAAAGGACAATCATATCTAAAGTGCCCCGGTTTTTACACTCATAAAATAAGGGCTCTTTTCTTTTTCTTTCTCCTTGTCCTTTTTCTTATCTTTTTCTCCATCTTTGCTCCAAATTTCTTTTTATGGAAGGGCCTTTTTCTCATAAACTTTCTGAATTTTTTGGCCAAGAGAGCAGTTTCTCATCATCTTCATCATTATTTCACTGCTGCTCTCTTCCATTTCTGCAGCTTGAGGGCAATGTTTTCTTCTTTTTGTTCCTCAACATGCTGCTTCATTGTCAACTCATGGGTCATTAAGGATCCTAGAAGCTCCTCTAAGGGTAATGCATTGAGGTCCTTTGCTTCTTGGATTGCAGTCACTTTCGCTTCCCACGATCTTGGTAGTGACCTAAGAATTTTGCGAACAAGTTCAGATTAGTATAAATTCTACCAAGACTTTTCAAACCATTTACAATATCAGTGAATCTAGTGTACATGCATGTGATGGTTTCAGTTTGTTCCATGCTAAACAATTCATATTTATGAACAAAATATTTATTTTGATTCTTTTACTTGGTTTGTTCCTTCATGGGTAACCTCTAATCTATCCCAAATTTCTTTTGCGGAATTACATGTAGAGATTCGGTTGAATTCATTTGCATCTAAGGAACAATATAAAACATTCATGGCTTTAGCATTAGTTGTGCCATTTTCCTATCATTATCATTCCAATCCCTTTCGGGCTTAGGAACAATAGTGCCATCAATAAGGTGTGTGGGTGTACTAGGTCCATTATTATAACACCCCACAATTCATAATCAGAAGCTTGAATGAATATCCTCATTCTAGCTTTCCAATATGAATAGTTGGCCATTAAATAAAGGAGGTCTATTCGTAGAATGACCTTCAGCAAAAATGAACCAACTTGTGTTGCCATTTGGATCTTTAGCTCTTGATCGTGAGATCAAATTCTAAATGAGCACTTGCTCTGATACCAATTGTTGGCCCAGATGGCAACCCAAGAGGGGGGGGGTGAATTGGGTTCTTAAAAATTTAACTTTTTAAGTTTTAGTTAGAAGATGTGCTGAAGGCAAAAATAATACACAAGCAAATAAAGAGAGATAGAGAAGAGAAAATAGGCACGGCAAACACAAAAATTTTATAGTGGTTCGGTGTATCCAACACCTACGTCCTCCCAAGATTCACTTGGGTCCACACTATAATCTCTCTAGATTACAGCCGAGTTGTTTTACAAGCTCACAACTCAAACTTGTTGTTTTCACGGGCGCACAACGAACCCAGCCGGTTTTAACTCGGGCTTACCAGCACAAAACCCTACACGTTATTTTTACGGGCTCACAACTAACCCAACACAAGCACTCCGGCTTGCAACGAGGTATATCAACCTCCACTGATTCAATCCACTGATTGAATCAGCAACCAATTAGAATAACAGTGTTTATAATGAAATGCTCCCCTTGAGCAAATATACAAATGAAGTATAAAATAAAGAGTTAGAAAAGCCTGATAGTATTGCAGATGGTAGTGGCTTGGCTTTCTTCCTTCTTCTCTTTAACTCCTCTTGAAGTGTTGAATCAGGCCTCAGCAAGATTCTTGACCGTTGAAGACTTTGGAGTTGAGATGAAGCTTTTTCTCCTTTTGAAAATCCTTTGATTTGATCTTTGAACCGCTTTGGATTTTCTTTTGACTCTTGTGGATTGATGAGATGGAACAGACGAATCTTCTCTTTGATTTCACTCCTTTTGAATCACTCTATTTTGAACTAAAAGATTTTCCTATGAAAGCTCTGTTTTTCCCTCTTTTTGAAAGATATTCTTTTCTCTCTTTTTGATTTTTTCTTGATCGTTTTGATTTGAAAAGAGCTCCTCTATTTATAGATTCTGCAAAAATATATCCGTTAGAGACAAAGAAAAATAGCCATTATTTGAAATCTTACCGTTGGGGCTGATGTGTCATCGTTAAAAATCGCGCCCAGATTTCGCGGAGTCGACTCGAGCTCTGTGGGAGTCGGCTCGAAGTCGATTACTAAAAATAGAAACATTTTAAACATTAGAGGGTTGACTCGCGAAAAACTAAAGTGTCGGCTCCAGAAAATCGGGAGTCGACTCGAGAAAAATGGGGAGTCGACTCGAGAAGTGCTCAAAAAACATGGTTTCTGTTGTTTGAGCGGAGTCGGCTCGCACAGACAGGAGTCGGCTCACAAAGAGTCAGGGATCGACTCTTGAAAACCAAGGGTCGACTCGAGAAAATCAGAAAACTCTGTGGCTTATAGGAGTCGACTCTGAAACTCTAGAGTCGGCTCCGGAACGTATCAAAAGTCAGATATTTTTCTGATTGACTTTGAAATTCGTCCCAGAATAAATTTAAAATATAAATGTGACTTGAATACATTAAATATGACATTAAGCATGGATTCAAGACATGTTTCAAAAATTTATAGATTGAATTATAATGTGTAAGAATTCCTTTTTGAAATCTTTTAAGCATAGAGCTTGAAACTCCTTTTCTAAAGGATTTAAAGCTCATTAAATTTAACCATTGAGAGTCCATTCCTTTCAATTTGAATAAGCTCAAGGTTTTTGATAAATAGACTCATTGTATTCTTTAAGGTACTCATGGCTTTTGGAAATCATCAAAATCAATAAAGTTGGGGCAATTATGTTTCAATAATTTCTCAACACTATCTTAACAGGAATGACAGCTTCGAACCCGAAGACTAGGCTGAAGGGAGTCTCTTCGGTGGGGGCTCGCAGCATTGTGTGGTAGGCCCATAGCACATTGGGGAGCTCCTCCGCCCATTGTACTTTGCAATCATCTAGCCGGGCTCTAAGTCCTTGAAGAATAATATGGTTGGTCACCTCGGCCGCGTCGTTGGCCTGAGGATGCCCTACTAAGGTGAACCGCTGACGGATGCCTAGCTTGGCACAGAATCCTCGAAAGGGTGCGTTGTCAAACTGCCGGCCGTTATCGGTGACGAGGGTATGCGGCAGTCCGAACCGGCATACTATAGATTTCCAGAAAAAAGGATCTCACCTTGTCCTCGGTAATCTTGGCGAGTGCTTCGGCTTCGATCCACTTGGTGAAATGGTCGACGGCTACCAGCAAGAACTTGCGCTGACCGGAGGCTGGAGGGAATGGTCCCAAGATGTCTATACCCCACTGGGCGAAGGGCCAAGGTGCAACCAGGGGGGTCAGCTGGGACGTCGGCTGCCGCTGGATGTTGGCATAGCGTTGGCAACTATCGCACCTCTTGACGAGCTCGAACGCGTCCTCCCTCATTGTCAGTCAGTAGTATCCTTGCCGTAGGGCTTTGTACGCCAGGACTTTGCCCCCTAGGTGACTTTCACATATGCCCTCATGGATTTCCCGTAGGATGTAATCCGCTTCCGTGGGGCCGACACATTTGAGGACCGGGTACAAGAACGACCTTCGATAGAGCTTTCCTTCCATTATTAGAAACTTCGGGGCCCGCCGCTTGAGCAGCTTAGCCTCAGTCGGGTCTTCAGGGAGGGCGCCGTGGGTCAGATACTGGATATAAGCGTCCATCCAAGAGGGCTCCTGCTCATCGGCAGGGTTTCTTCTGTTGCTTCGATGCTTGGGGCTTCCAGATGCTCTACATAGGTTCTTTCTAAAATCCCGTCAGCTGAGGTGGCTAGTCGGGATAGAGCATCAGCTCTGGCATTCTCCCTCTGAGGAATGTAGCTAACGCTGAAGTAGGCTAAGGGAGAGGCTTGTGACTGTACCATGCTTAAGTAACGGGACATAGCAGGATCTCGCGCCTCGTACTCTCCTCTGACTTGGCCAGTGACTAGCTGGGAGTCAGTGAATACTCTAAGGTGTTTCACCCTGAGCTTACGAGCCAATCTTATCCCTGACAGTAGGGCTTCATACTCAGCCTGGTTGTTGGTGGCTGGGAAGAGAAAATGGAAGGCGTATTCGGTCACAACTCCATCTGGATTAGCTAGGATGAGGCCTGCTCCGCTCCCTTTGGAATTTGATGCTTCGTCCACGTGAAGGATCCAATCATCCCCTCCGGTTCCAGGACCCAATGGGTTTGCATGGGACTCTTCTGGTTGCTCCTATGCCAAAGTACACTCGACCAAGAAATCTGCCAAGACTTGAGACTTCATAGCTGACCTAGGATGGAACGACAAGTCGAATTCTTTCAGCTTGAGCGCCCACTTCGCCAGCCGGCCAGAGGTGTCAGGACGAGAGAATCGCCTTGACTGGTTGGTCTATGACCACCACAATTGGATGAGCTTGAAAATAAGGTCAAAGGCGCTGGACGAAAACAATCAACACAAAGATAATCTTCTCAACTCTCGAATATCTGATCTCTGCATCGTGGAGCATCTTGCTGGTGTAATATACCGGCTTTTGTGCCCCATCGGTGTCCATGCGGACGAACACGGAGCTGATAGCTTCAGGAGAGGCCGCAAGGTCATAAGAAGCTCTTCCCTACCCCTTGGCTTGGATAGTAGTGGTGGGATGGATAGGAATTCTTTCAATCCCTCGAAGGCCTCCTGGCACTCCCTCGTCCATTTGAAGCTGTTGACTTTGCACAGTGCCTTAAAGAAAGGCAAGCATCTCTCCACGGACTTGGACAAAAAATGGCTTAAGGCCGCCATCCTTCCAGTCAGGCGTTGCACTTCTTTTTGTTTACCGGAGACCTCATGTCTAATATGGCTCGAATCTTGTCAAGATTTGCTTCAATCCCAAGTTGTGTCACCATGAAACCCAAGAACTTTCCCGCTGTCACCCCAAAGGCACACTTGTGGGGGTTCAGCCTCATCTGATACCGATGGAGGTTACCGAAGGTTTCCGCCAGGTCAGCAATGTGATCAGTGGTATGAATGCTCTTGGTCAACATATCATCCACGTACACCTCCATGTTGCGTCTGATCTGGTCTTCAAAGATTTTGTTCATTAGCCTCAGGTAAGTGGCTCCCGCATTCTTTAGTCCAAATGGCATCATCTTATAACAGTATATTCCCTTCTCTGTTACAAATGAAGTAGCTTCCTCATCAGCTGGGTCCATCTTGATTTGGTTGTACCCGAGAAGGCATCCATGAAGCTCAGGGTTTCATGTTCGGACGTAGCGTCCACCAACTGATCAATCCGAGGCAATGGGAAGCTGTCCTTGGAGCATGCTTTGTTGAGGTCAGTGAAGTCCACGCACATCATTCAGCTTCCATTAGCCTTACAGACCATCACGACATTGGCTAGCCAATCGGGGTAATGGACTTCTCGAACGTGACCCGCCACTTCCAGCTTGCGGATCTCTTCGTCTATGGCTAGCTGTCGGTCTGGGGCAAAGCTTCTTTCTTCTGCTGGACAGGTCGGCATTCTGGTTTGATATTGAGTTTGTGAGTGATTACCTCATCAGGGATGCCAGGCATGTCGGAGGATGACCATGCAAAGATGTCGGAATTCGCGCGTAAGAAAGTAAGAAGTTGATCACGTGCTTCCTCTGAAAGTAAGGCCCCAAGCTGGATGGTTCTCTTTGGGTCCTCTCCCAATGGGAAGGTTAGCAAATGCTCAGCTGGCTCCCCCCTTTTTTCCACGTCTTGGGGGTCGAACAGCTCGGGCGCAGTTGCCGGCATCAACTCTTGCAGACTAGGGGCCAAGTGGTAGCAGAGTGGTAATGGGCTCTGTTCTGCCCTCATCTCCCCGACTCCTTCATCGGTAGGGAACTTTACAAGTAACCTTTTAGTAGAGATAACATCATCCAACAAGTTCAAACCAGGCCTCCCCAGGATAGCATTATAAGCCAGTAGGACCCGGACCACCAGGAAATTTATGACAACCGTGCTCTGACACGGCGGAGTCCTGGCTGTGACAGGGAGAGTGATCTTTCCTTCGACCCTCATAGAATCTCCGGTAAAACCCATCAAGGGTGTGGTGACGGGTCGAAGAGAAGAGTTAGACAAGTTCATCCGAACAAAAGCTTCGTAGATCAAAATGTCAACGAAACTTCCACTGTCTACCAAAATTCTCTTTACAGGGTGTTTGGCTATTGTCATTGACATGACGACACTGTCGTCATATTTGTTAAATACCCCGTCTAAATCTTTTCTAGAGAAAGGAATTACTGAATCTAACCCCTCACGCTGCCTTTTGGAATTGCTGCTTGCGTCCCAGGAAATCATAGCCATAGTCTTTTCCGTCGGGGTGTTGTCTGCGCCGATCTGAGGTGCAGGAAGCGCCGACGGGCCTGAGGTAGTGGAGTTTCCTCTTCGGACGAACTTGCCTAAGTGACCTTGCTGGACAAGTTCTTCAATGGCCTTCTTCAACAGGCGGCAGTCTTCAGTGTCGTGACTGTAGTCCCTATGATACCGGCAGTAGAGTTCCTTGCTGCGGGGAACCCCTGGCTTCATGGGGGGTGGACGCCGAAAGTAGGGCTCGTCCTCGATCTCTAACAGAATGTGAGATATTGGAGTGAGGAGAGGAGTGAACTACTCCTCGGGAACGAGTGTTTGAGGCCGGTTATCTGAACGATGAGGTGGCTCAGACTTTCTGAATCATCCTCCAGCAGGTTCCGAGGATATTGGCTTCTTGCTGGAACCTTTGTCGGCTTCCCTCCTGAAAGAGTTCGCTTCGTCGACGTGAATATACTTCTGCGTCCAACTTAGCAATTTGGCATAGGAGCTGGGAGGCTTCTTGTCCAGGAAGTAGGCAAATCTAGAAGGACGAAGTCCTCACTTTAGGGCTAGAGTGGCTACGGAATCCTCAAGGTTATAAACTTCGAGCGCGGCTTCCTTGAACCGAGCGACGAAGTCCTTCAGGGTTTTGTCGCTCCTTTGCTGGATGGCAAATAGGCTATCAGCCACCCAAGGGATCTTCCGGCATGCATCAAAGTGGGTTAGGAAAGATCGCATGAGTTGCCTGAAAGAGTTGATACTGCATGGTGGTAAATGGAAATACCACGCACGCGCTGCCTTCTGAAGTGTGGCCGGAAAGGCAACACAGAGAAGAGAGTCGTCGCCCCCTGGACTTGCATGATGACCTTATAGCTCTCCAAATGATCTAGGGGGTCCATCGTGCCGTCATACGGTTCCAACTGGGGAAGATAGAACCGAGGTGGGACCGGCTCTTCCATAATGTGGCAAGAGAGCGGGGGACGGTGGTCATAGTCTGTCCTGTGGGGGTTGGTGATCATGCGGCTGAGCTCCTCCAACCGTTGATGATACTCCTCCAGCTGTTGCTTGACCCGACGAGCGGTCGTCCTGTTGGCATCTTCTCTTGAGGATTCGGAAGATGAAGATGGGGAAGGCTGCCGGTGCAGGGGATGCACATACCTTGGTTCTTTCTCACCATGCCGTCTGTGAGAGCGATTGGAATGGTGGGAAAGAGACCGTCGTCGCTTGGAGGTCTCCCGGCGATGAGGCTTCGGGGGCGAGTAGTGGTGGCCTCAGGAGGGGTCCTGCCCCGATGAGGTTGATTGGCTCCATGGCCTTCTTCCACATGTGATGGAGTGGGTTGAGGTGGCGCAGGTGTCGCGGCGGAGCCATGCTCCTGCAGTTCCCGCACCACCGTCATCATATCTTGCACCTGATGAGTTAGGGCATTGAGCCGATCGGCCTGGCTTGCCTGCGGTTGCATGGGAGGCGGAAACGTCCTGCGGCCTGACTGGTGGAAGCTTCCTATGCTTGAGTAACCACCATCTTCTTCCTTACAGAGGTCGTGGGGTCGCAGATGCGTGAGGGTAAACGTCTGTCCGCCGTAGCCCCCTTCGTGGTGCGCTAATCTGTTGCTGCCAAATCACTTTTGATGAGAGTCGGGCGAGTGGAGATCTCTACGGGTCATCGGGAGTGCGAAGAGGTCACCCCCTTCCTCCAAGAGCCTGCAAAAAGTCCCGGACCAGTGGTTCCGGTGGGGACCCTCTGACGCTCAAGTTAGTGGCTTGTAGAACAGGAATTTCTTATCAGAGAGTAAAGCTTAAGAGCCCCCCCCGCGTTGCGAGTTAGGGTCCTCTTTTTATACCTGTCTGGGGTCCCTTTTACCCGTGTAGTTGGAACCGTCGAATCTCTTCTGTCGTTAGGATAAGCTCTGTGAACGACGGGCAGGTGCACCGTTGCTGAGTAGGCGCTGCACATATCGGTAACTGTATAGTGTGTTGGTAACTACCCGTAATTCTAGCAAAAGGCGGGCGAGTGGGCTGCGCGGTAGTTGGTGTTTTAAATCTGCTCAGTATTAGAAGCTGGCTTCATGGCTGAAGTGTCAAAGGCGAGGCCGAGAGCCGATACCAGAGCCGAGGCCGAGGCCGAGAGCCGATTCTAGAGCCGAGAGAGATTCCAGAGCCAAGGCCGAGGCCGAGAGCCGATGTCGAAGACGAGACCGAGCCGAGGCCGAGCCCTAGGCTGGGAACGAGGCCAAAGCTGAGGCTGGAGCTGGGACTGAGGCCGAGGCCGGTGCCAAGGCTGAAGCCAAGGCTAGAGCCAGGACCGGGGCCGATGCCAAGGCCGAAGCCGAGACCGCTGCTAGGAGCCGGTTGAAATCATTATGGTGCTTCGAAGGCTGCGTGAGCTATTACTGTGCCACCAGGGGGCATGATCAGTCACATCAAAATCCATACACCGTTTCACGGTTTAATGTCCCGTTTCAACAATCGGGTGCAAGTATCAGCAATCAGGTCGCTGATAGAAGTGAACAGATGCGCGCCGATCGATCAACACCGCTTCGCACCGATCATCGCATCTCAGCATCTAATCTTGACCCCTCATCCAGTTGATCTTTGCATTTGATCTTGTCCCTTATCCGATCGATCAACGATGATCTCAAGCGTTTGATCTTGACCCTTTAACCGATCGATCAACCAATCCAACGATAATCTCAACCTTTCATCGTACGATCTGCATTCAATTATTCTTGAAAGTGCCCATTATGCGAGGGTGATGCGTAAGCTCTCTACTTATGATGAGCACATATGCATAAGTATGAAAAAAGGTTTATATATAAGATACTTCTACCTTTTTAAAACTTTCTATATGAAATTAGAAAGAGATCATCAATTTTTCATTCAAGCTAATGGATATAATCCAAAGATTATAAACAATCCATTTTTTAACAAAAAATTATGAGCATATGTAGTATTAAAAAAATTTCTTATTTGATATATAATTCATATAAGTTTTAAGCAATGGAACGGTGCGTTGCATGCCTGCTGTACAGTTTTTTTTTTTGTTTTTTTTTTTTCTCTCCCTAAACCACCTCCACTTCTATAGATATAAGAGGTGATAGAGACAAAGAAAAAAAAAAAGGGGAGAATTATACTCTTTATGCTAAGTTCCATTCAATTTTAAACTAATTTTTATCAAAGATTTAACCACATTAGAGGATAATTTTGAAATAAAATAATTTTGGCAACAAAATTTTGTTGCGCCAGACGTATATGGACTTAGATGTTCAATGATTATGGATGTACAATAATTATGAAGCAACAAGAGTTCATGTTAAGAATCACTTTTTGATAATTATTATGTAATCAAAGAGTTGAAAGGAGTAGAAATTCTATCTAACAATATTTTTAAGATTTTCACCATAGTACTATTTATTTTTTTAAAAAATAAAAATTAAATTACAACTTGAAGGTTTTATTAGTAATTTAACTTATGCAATTTGTTAAACCAATCTTCTATCAGTCATCTTTTTCTTGAAAAATCTTCTATTTGTTTGCTTCACAGATATATATATATATATATATATCTAGTTTTTATTATTTTTATTAAAAAATAAATCAGATATAAAATATCAATAAAATCTAATCACCTCTTCATTGTAGGGCTTTCTAATTCTATTAAAAAGAGAATAGAAGAAGTAAAATATTTATCCCCTGCCCCGCATGTATAACAAAACTATTTTGAGATGTTTTATTTCGTTTTTCAAAAAGGAAGTAAACATTCTCATTCGGTTCTATCTATCGAGACAAGTTGAGACCGAACGTGCACGCACTGTCTGGCGGTCCATGTCGCACTAAAAAGCCAGTGGAACCTAAAAAGAGGCAAACCCACCTTGCGAAACTAGTGGCACCCGCGTCACCAGTCCTGCAAGATCGCACATAGCAAAACCCTCATCAGAGGTACTCTCATCTTATATATATATATATATAACAAGGGTCCAGAGTCGACGAGACCCACGAAGAGAGAAGCGTGAAGGTGAGTGCGAACAAAATATTAAAGAAAGAAGTCGCAGGTGTAGGCGACCGATCCCTCCTTCAAAGCTTCTGATTTCTTGTTTTTTTTTTTTAAATTTGGGGCATTGTCCTTAAAAAATTTCGATCATTAAAAGAAAATTTTGGAAGTGGTCGCTAAATCGTAAGTTCTCTTAACCATCGCATCTAATCAACGAAGAAACACGATCATAAGCGTGAGGCTTCATTTAATTTTACATCCCTCACCGTGCCACTGCCACAGTGAATTGATGGAGCCGTCGTGCATCGTGCCGCTCCCACACGTTTGGCGTTGCATTTTTGCGTGCAAGGAAGGAACCCGTGCCCAGCCAGGCGATGGAAACCGAAAGGCGGTGAGAAAGTGGCAACGTAGCAGAAGCGAAAGGCATCATCGCTTATGCTTAGCCTGCAAGCCATCGACTCCCCCGCTGAGGCCCCACTTTCCTTTGGTACCTAAAAAAATTGATCAAGGACGTCTCGCAAGTCTAAACCCAACGACGACTTACGTAGCGGCTAATGGAGTAATGGGCCCGATCGAAGTCCGTATAATTTAAATCAAATCATCCAACTCCTCTGATAATCTAATATCTGTCCCCAAATTAGTGAGCCCAAACGCACCCAAATTGACACGCCCTCATGAGATCACCCCACCGACCGCGGGGTCCCATAGGTAAATACGGTCTTGGGTCCCATTGACGATGCCCGCCAACTTTAACATATAATATTCTCGCGTCCTACTCGACATCCCAAAGTATGGACCTTGTGATGCCCGGGTATGCGACAGCACGATACGCCATCCGACGGTCCTTTTTTCTTGAACGAGAGATGGGACGGTTCAAAACAAAACACGCATCCAGTCTCGTCGGTTCCCTACTATATACTGGAGGACCGAAAGGTGATCCTGAGAGTGAGCTCCTGGAATATCGAGGAAGGGTTGTTGGGCTCCGTCCTTTCCTCCCATTCTCCGTTGCCTTTTGTTCCTCCTCCTCCTCCTCCTCCACCCACCCCCGGGCGGGGATATCCGCCTCTTGATCTCGATTGCTCTCCTTGGTGAGCCAATTTCTCGCTCGATTCCGGATTTTTTTGACCCTATTTACTGGATTTATCATAGTTTTTTCTTGGTTTCCTTCTGTTTCGATCGTATTTTTGAGTGTAATTTTTGATGAAAAACGATCTCGTCTTCTCGTTAGTTTGGTTATTTATGGTCGAGAAATTCTAGGGTTTCTTCTCCCGTGATGATCACGAGTATAATTCTTGGTTCTGTTCCTGTTTGATCGGTAGGAACCCATGGGAACTAGGCGTGGAGTTCTTGCGATCGTTGTTCTTTTTACGATCGTTTTGGTCTCTTCGGTTGTTTCGGCCGATGGTGATGGGTTAGTTAGGATCGGGTTGAAGAAGAAACCGATGGACGAGAACAGCAGGCTGGCCGCGAGGTTGGCGGAGAAGGAGGGAAAGCCCCTTCTGGCCGGAAAGTATGGCCTTCGAGGAGGTCTCGAGAACGCGGACGAGACCGATATCATATCGCTCAATAACTACATGAATGCTCAATACTTTGGGGAGGTTGCAATCGGGACCCCGTCGCAGAAGTTCACCGTGATTTTCGATACCGGAAGCTCGAATCTTTGGGTTCCGTCTTCCAAATGCTACTTCTCGGTGAGTGATTTTCTTCCAGTGTAAAGCAATTGCATTTAGTTAGGTTTTAATTTACATGTAGGAATTGGATTTAGAGATTAGCTTATTGGTTTTGTATTGGCTTGCAGGTTGCTTGCTTTTTCCACTCGAAATATAAGTCAAGCAAGTCAAGCACCTATCAGAAGAATGGTTTGTATCTTATATCAGAGTTTTTGTAATATAACTTGTATATGTTCTGTTTATTGAGTTGTTAGTTTTTGTTCAGATGAATGGTTTGTATATGCTATCAAAGTTTTGTAATATATCTTGTATTCCTTGTTTGGTTATCTGATTATGTTAAAATTTGATTATTTGACCTGGATATTTAGAAGAATTTGCCATTGTGAAATGGTTGCGTTGAAGTGCATTATGATGCTGTGTTGAAGATATAGCTTTCTTAAGCCATATATAAATCATAACAATACGGATTTAATTTCCCTACAATCTGAAATATGCTAGAAATCTTTACCTATAGTTGTTTAAGAGGTCCGATTATGTAGGTTGGTATTAGGGATTTGTATTTATGAAATGCCACAATTTCCTATTTCAGCTATCTGAGTTGAAACAGGATTTAGGGACTTCATCCTAGTAAAAACATAATTAATTTTGGATTCTGTGTATTTTGTATCTTCCCGACTATGAAATTAAAGCCTTATTGTTTTAGTGCCTCTTGGGAAAAAAAAATTGAGGTCTCCTTACCTGGCTTGTCGAAATAGAAAAAATTACGAACTTGGTCTGCTGCTTCTCATTATTGTTTGGACATTCTGGTCATGCTATGCTTTATAAGTTAGTCCATTCTCATTCCTAATTGTTATCCTCTTTGTATCTACACAGATATGCACCCCATACTTATTCTCCTGCTCATCTTGATGATGCCTTGTGTTATGAACTCATAGAACTTTTTGGGTCCTACATTATGCATCCGGTTGCATCATTCCTGTGAATGGGTAGAAAGATTCTCTTCCACCCCTTTCATCTTGCTGCCTAAACAGATGGTGTCTCTTCATATTTGTTTACTCATCATATTGTCTTTTGGTAGAAATGGTTGCAATTCCCTAAAATCTGTTAAGAATATATGCATGGTTGCAGGGAAATCTATGACAAAGAAGGAAAACTAAAACTTCACCACTGAAAGGAGAAGTTCCCAAAAATAAAAACATTAATTTTCTCTTCAAACAAACAAATGAAAAATAAGTTCTCTCAGGAAAATAAGTTCACCATGCAATTTTTATTGCAATGAAACATACCCTTAGGGATTGTTCTGACAAAAAAAGGTGTAACATCTGGTTTCTCTCTCTTGAACAGGAAAGTCTGCGGATATTCACTATGGAACAGGATCAATTTCTGGTTTCTTTAGCCAAGACCATGTTACAATTGGTGACCTCGTTGTCAAAAATCAGGTTTGTATGTTATAGAATCTTCTATAATGATTGCAGGAAATATTATCTTGGGCTGTGTGGACTCACACTAAAGATTCCCTCAGGTCTTTATTGAAGCTACTAGGGAGCCAAGTGTCACTTTCTTAGTTGCGAAATTTGATGGCATACTTGGTCTTGGATTTAAAGAAATTTCAGTCGGGGATGTAGTGCCTGTCTGGTATACAAATCTGTGCTGACCATTATCTTTCAATATTTGTTATGGTGTGACAAATTATAACTTATGCATCTAGAAAGTTTTACCCTTTTTTAACTTTATTTTCTTGATAATTAAATTATTTTGTTCACAATATTTTATTCATGTGCTTGCTGAAGATCTTTTTCATTGATTTTATCATTAATAATTGAGATCATAAATTTAAAAAGATGTAGTTATAATGAAGATGAGTTTGGTGGTTTTCTCCCTGGCTACTTTTGTTATAACTTTTTGACAGGAGTAGGTATCTTTTCTTCCAAACCTGCGTACTTTCAGTGAAACCATTTTATTCATTATCATACTAAAGAAGATGATGCATGCTGGAAAATTGATAATGCACCTTTTATTTGATGGGCAATTCTTTCACCCTTTTGCGAGTAATCCTTAGTCATATGAGCTTGTAAACTTGATCTTTTCTGCCATGGGGCATCATTCGTCTTTTACCCCTACATGTTATGTTAAATATGATCCTTTATGCAATGCTTCTTATGGAAAATAAATGCACGTCTGCTGATTGTCAATCTGCGTATGCTGAACTAGTATATTGAGATGTTTATATACCAATATTTTTTTTTTAGTTTTCTTTGCAGCAAAGATATGTTTGACTAGTAATCTTTAATAATCAATGGTGTAATGCAACTTTATTACTTCTTCTTTGGCAAACGTCACTGGGTAGCAGGTGCAGTAGGTGCTAATGTAATAAAATCACAAGAAAGTGAGTTTAAAATTTAAAATCATCATATATGCTACTACCTTACAATGTCGTTGGCCTTTTTCACTCTTTCTTATGCATACAGCAGCAGCAATAAAGCTTTAATCTCAGATTAGTTAAGGTTGGATACATGAATTCTTTTTTTTTTATCCCCATTCCACTTGGTATCCTTTCTCATATATCCTAGCTACAATATCTAGCAGAACTGATTTTCCAATTAATAAGATCCAAAAACTCCTGAATGCTGAGCAAAATAGTCTGAGCTGCTGCTTTTTAACAGGAGCAGTCCCCACATCAGCCTTTATTTTAAGATAATCCAATTTGTGTGAAAAGGCAGTATTCTAAACATCATCAAGGTATCTTCTAGATATTGCTATTGAGAACTTGGCAGCTGTGATTTTATTTTTGCCAAACCACACACATGCTCAACTCAACTCATCTAAGCCTTTTCTCAACTATATGGGGTCGGCTACATAAATTTGTTTCCTCCATTCTGCTCTATTCAGAACTAAATAGACACTCAAAACATATGCAAAGCTTTTCTTAATGGGGACATCCTAGCCCTTCGCATAGTTTAATTTAGTGGATTCATATTTTAGAGATTTGATGGAGTTTACGCTGGCTGTCAGCTACCTAATGCAACCCTTCTCTTTTACCCGGGTTTGGGACCGGCCTTGACGGAGTTTATTGAATTATCCTATTGACTAAAATATATTATGTACTCACATCATAATTCCTCAAAAATCGGAGGAGTTTATTGAATTACATTCTAGGTAGTTGCAAATGAACTGTTTCTATTTGTTTAGCTATCATTATGATGGCCAAACTGTTATTGATATTTCATTTGAATTATCCTAATTTTGAGGTATTTCTTGATGTGGGATGCCACAATATTTGTGTTTATTGTGGATTTAATCATTGATAAGAACACATGACAATCTGCAGTAATGAATTATGAAGCCACACGTGCATAGCCGTGATTGCCATTAAAATTTTGCGGATCAACATCTTGTGCAACTTATCAGCATGTTTTGCTTGGCAGCAAAATTATATTGAAAAAAAGTTTGTTGGTTGAGTGGTTAATCTTCCTAGGGAAGAGAACAATTTATTAGTGACCCAGATTAGTCAGTCGATGAAGGAGGCTGTTAGAGTTTGATAGTGCTGCTTGATTGCAGGTTACTTTTAAAACTTGATCAATAGTGTTTGATAGTGCTGCTTAATAATACGAACAATGATGGGCTAGGTCCGAGTGCCTTTCATGCTGGTTCTGTCATGCACTCATTTTTATAAAGCACTTGGATGTATTGCATCTGTACGTCTTAATTTCCCATGGATGAGAAGGGTGGGAATTCTTTGGAGGGTCATTATTTTGATCATTATCAATTATCTGACAGTTAATTTTGTTCATTTTGTTCTTGGTGCAAATTTCTTACTTCAACTGCATATTTGTAAAGGTACAACATGGTAAAACAAGGTCTTGTCAAGGAACCAGTATTCTCTTTCTGGTTTAACAGACATGCAGATGAAGGGGAGGGAGGTGAGATTGTATTTGGTGGTATTGACCCAAATCATGTCAAGGGCAAGCACACTTATGTCTCTGTGACTCAGAAAGGTTACTGGCAGGTGGGTCTCATATTCCATTTGCTTCTTTCATTTGAATGGATACGAAATAATTAAATAATTATATTGTTTCTTTCATTTGCTTCTTTCATTTGAATGGATATGAAATAATTAAATAATTATATTGTTCATGCACACGAGTTGCCATCTTTTACCATTTGTACATCTTAATTTATATGTTTTCCTCAAATAACTGGTTGCAGTTTAACATGGGAGATGTGCTTATTGGTAACCAATCAACTGGTAATGCCTATGTATTCTATTTTATACTACTGTCCTGCCCTTTAATTTGATATTCTTGTTTGGAACGATGATTGTGGTCCCTAATTCTGCATGATATATGTGCTTATCAGGATTCTGTTCAGGGGGCTGTGCGGCAATTGCTGATTCTGGAACTTCTTTGATCGCTGGTCCAACAGTATGTATTGATATAAAAAACTTATATGACCATTCAAGCCTTTTTTTTTCCTTCCTCTGTTATGCCTTCCTAAGAGAAATCATTTTGTTTCCAAATCTTCGTATGAGCATCTCTTCACATTATTTACCTGTGAATGGTCATTTTTAAAAAATGAATATTTTGTTGTTTATTCACATTTCTATAATTTCTCTCTCTTGATATTGGCGCACTTCTTTAATAACTGACATGGATTCTTGTCGTCATCACAGTGATACATAATTTGGCTAATCAGTACATGTTCTGTTTCTGAACTTTTTGAAGAATCTTATTTTTCTAGCTTCATGAACTTAGCTATTCTTAACATACAGTCGGTTCTGCATTCCCACTTTGTTGTGAATTTCAATGCACTTATGGACCACCGGAATCCCACCAAGATGTGAATTCAAAGCCCCCTTAAGCTAAAATTTAGTGCTTTTTTTATTTTTTCCTTTTAAAATAACACAGGCACTTTTGATTGGGCGATAATATGGATGGTCCTCTTTATTCACTTTTCTTTATGTTGATGGTCGTTGTTCAAGCATTCCTTTCTTTTTGGGGGAAAAAATTGAAGTGCTTACATGATTGAATATGAGTTTATGGCAGCAACTTTGGATTTATCATTAAGATTAGAGAAGCTTCAAGCATGGTATGGTAACATATTTTTTCCTTGATTGAGCAACTTAAAGGACAAAGTAGTCATATTCTTGGTTTTGTTCTTGATTTGGGACATACTTTATGGTCGGCTAACATAGATATGCTGCATATGAAGAAAACTACAATTCTTGTAACAATAAGTAAATTGTCAAGGATACCATAAATTATATTGTAGTTTACTAGGCGTTTATACAAAATGTGATATTACTTATTGTTTGCATGTTGGATATTTTTGGAGGTTGTTATGCTCATGGTAAGCATAACTGAACCAAAACAAACCGGAACTGGTTCATTTTTTAATTTTGGTTAGGTACAGACCTAAGCCATGTCGAACTGCTCGGTCTAGTCTAGTTTGGATGTGGGATGGGTTGGGAGGGCTGTATGGCATGTGGGCTCTTATGGGCTGACATTCTTTTTATTTTTTCTTATTTTCATTCAAAAGCATTTAAGTAAATTTACTTAAGATTTCTTATAAAAATAAGGAAATATGCTCCATTTGAATTTAATAAAAACGGCCAAAAAAAAAATTTAACTCTTTCTTTAAAATGCAAATTCAGAGAATTTTAGAAACTTGCGGTTTAGCAAATATTAATTTAGGATACTTTTATTTTGAATAAAATTTTTTGAAAATTAATTTAACTTAAAAATAATGAGAAAATAAAATACTATAAAAAATATTTTAAAATATAATTTGCAAGACTTTGGTCAATACTTGGTCAAACTTACAGGATTTTTAGACTTAAATAAGATCACAGACTTAAATTTTATTTTAAGATAAATTTTTTTGTTACTTTGTTTTCTCATTATTTTCAAGTTTATTTTTTGGATTTTTATGTGGAGTGGGAGTATCCTAACTTGTGCTAATATCTGATTTTCTAAACTATTTTGAATTTATTCTTAAGAGGAAGGGTTGACTTTTTATTCTTAAGAAATTTGATTTTCTCATATTTTTGTTGAATTAAAATAGATGAAGGGAAATAAGAGGAAAGAGAGGATGAGCTTATGGAAGGCTCTTAGTCTTATACCACAGAAAAAAGAAAAAAATAAAAAAAACTATGAAAAAAATTTAAAAAAGGCAAAAAATGGTGAGCTAGTTTGAACCACTAGTATGCTATTAGTTCAATATCAGTTACGGTTCAGCCTTCCTTGATTATGCCCAACATTGACACTTGGCACATGCAACATTAGTTAATAAGAGATTGGTCATAATGGTCATTTTATAGCAAAAGGAAATAGGAATGGCAATGGAGCAGGGTGGGGTTTAGAGCCCTGTGAGGTATGATAAATTCCCCTGAGGTGGGGAATGACCTTCCCTGCCAAATGGGATGGTCATTAATATATGTAAGGGTACTTTAATACGTATGAAAATATACAAAAGTATTGTGATATCTAAGTATTGGCCAATGGGACCGAGGTAGAGCGGGCTGGGGATATACTTATTTTTGTTTCCATCTTGTCTCCACTAGTGGGGCCAAAAGTAGTGGTCGTCCCAATTCCCGTCCCTGCGCAAGGTGGGGAATCCCCACTCCGAACGAGGCAGGGCGAGATAAGTCTCCACTTTGTAAGTCGAAATTGTCTTCCCTCAAGAAAAACTTTGATGTCCAAACATTACTTTTGCATTCTGTTGTGCTCCTATTCCTTCCAAATTCTAGGCAATTGCATTGCTGCAAGAAGAATGATTGTCTTTGGTGCCTTTTAAATTATTAAAGGACAATTTTTTTTTCCAAATCAAGTTATTCAATTGATTCCCATATCAAATGTGGACCCTGTTTGGTCTGAAAATATGGTTTTTGATAAAATCATTTACTTAGATGATAATTGGTAGGCTACTGATTGATCGCTAATGTTGCTAGCATGCTCTGTGCAGGCTGTTATTGCAGAAATTAATCAAAAGATTGGAGCCTCTGGTGTTGTTAGCCAGGAGTGCAAAGCTGTAGTTGCTCAATATGGGCAACAGATTCTTGATTTGTTGATGTCTGAGGTTTGTACTGCAGTTTGTTCTGAAATACCCTGGATTGATTTTTCAATTTTCTGACCTGATGTTGATTAATATGCACATCAGACCATATTTGTTGATCTTGATATATCTTGCAGACACAACCATCCAAAATTTGCTCTCAGATTGGTCTTTGTGCCTTTGATGGAACCCATGGAGTTAGGTTAGATGTCAAACATTATCACATTTAATGTATTTTTGCCAAGTTCAGAAATATATTGTTTACTGTTTTTTCACATATAAACTTGTTGTTTTGCCTGTTATCTCCCTGTGCAGCATTGGCATTGAGAGTGTGGTGAATGACAATGGAGGTCTATCAGCAGGTCTTCAGAGTGATGCTATGTGTACTGCTTGTGAGATGGCTGTTGTGTGGATGCAAAATCAGCTGAAGCAGAATGAGACAATGGAACATGTATTGAATTATATCGACAATGTAAACTTATTGTTAACTTTATGGTCTTATTTAAAATGGTATTTGTATATGCTATGATAATCATGTTTTGAGTTGCTTTGTAGCTATGTGAGCGACTGCCTAGTCCCATGGGAGAGTCGTCTGTGGACTGTGCTAGCCTTGACTCCATGCCTCCTGTTTCTTTCACTATTGGTGGTAAATCATTTGAACTTACACCAGAGCAGGTATGGTGAGGTTTTTTATGCTTATCTAGCAAGCGCTTCATATTTGTTTATTTAAACATATATATGTTGTGCATGTGGTTTGCCTGCTGTCTGTTAGATATTTTATTTTTGACTTTTTTTTTTGATGGTTTATCTTGTCCTATTCTACAAGAAACTGTATTACATTATCCAAAAACTGTAATGCAAATCTATTTAAAAAATAAAAAGTAAAACACAAAATGCAAAGCAGGATGCATCTTCTTGGGCAAGGGGTAAGATCATATGGTACACAAGAATGGGGAAAAAAACTAGTTCCATATCCGCAATTCAGATAAATAGACTGATCATAAATCTAGATTATGTTACGAGACTTATTAGGGAGGTTTAAAATTCTGATGAGAAGAAAAAGATCAAATTTTGTTCCTGCATATATACCTCTTTCCTAAGAACCCAAGATAACTAAATGCATGGGCCTCTAAATTAGTCCAATTCCAAGTGAATCACTTGGGAAAGATGACCTCAAAATGTGATATGCTATCACATTAGCCTGTGGATCTTCTGGGCATCCATCAGTGATGTTAGACTGATATAGGTACTGCTCGTTATCACTTTTTGGAGGCACACATTCTTGTTAGCACCTTCTGGAGCCACGTTTAGGGTTTAGGGTTTAGGGTTTAGGGTTTAGGGTTTAGGGTTTAGGGTTTTAAGGGTTTAGGGTTAGGGGTGTAGGGTTTAGGGGTGTAGGGTTTAGGGTTTTTGGGGTTTAAGGTTTTTGGGGTTTTAAGGGTTTTAGGGTTTAGGGTTTTAGGGGTTTTGGTGTTTAGGAGTTTAGGGTTTGGGGTTCAGGGTTGAGGGTTAGGGGTTTGGAGTTTAGGGGTTTGGGGTTAGGGGGTTGGGGGTTTAGGGATTTGCCACTTCCCCAATTACTCTTTAAGATTTATGGTGCAGGACTTGGGAGTCTTTATATGATACATTTCTTCCCTCTTCCGAAGAATCTGATGGATCAGTATATAGTTGATTTTTTATATATGACTGACTGCCCTTAATTCCAGATTCTAGGGCTGATTAGCATCATGACATACTCTGGATGCATTCTGTGCCATAATACAAGTTGCATTACACTTAAATGCTTCATTTCCAATTCTTGACTTCTGAGCCTGTAAGTCCTGCTGCATAATCTAATGCTAGTTGCATAAGAAACATTTCATTTTAGTTCGTTCTTCAACATCCTCATCCAGCGATGCAATTTTTAACTGCCTAAGTCTTGCTTGTCCATTTTTTTTCTTTGTAATGTTGATACAGTCATGCATTGACCTTCTGTTCGTCCAACAACTTGATTCCTACAATACATATCAATTCTTTTCCAAGTCTTGACGACCTCCCTCTCAAAAAAAAAAAAAAAAAAAAGTAAGAAAATAAGAGGGCAGCTGCTTTTGTGCGAGTTTACTCTATTGGGGACTGATAGTGGCTATAAACTTTTCTAATGTTTGAGAGAGAATCCTATGTGCATTTAGCTCACAATCCACATCATGGCCAAGGACGCGAACTGGTGGAGGTATGCGGTTCACTGTTCGTGAGTCTGTTAAGACAATAAAAGAAAATTCATTGTATGAGATTCAATAGTTGCAGTTGTTGTTACCCTTTGTTGTGAAACTCTATGATGATATTGCTCGGTATTGTTTCTACGTGCCCTTCTTTTGACCTGGTTGTCGGATTGTGCAGTACATTCTGAAGGTCGGTGAAGGTGCTGCAGCACAGTGCATTAGTGGATTCACAGCCTTGGATGTACCTCCTCCTCGGGGTCCTCTGTGGTAAGCAAAGCGCTGCCTTTTCTACATTTTACTCGCGTTCCATCGTAGACTCTCTTTGATTGATGGGGCTGCTGCAGGATCTTGGGAGATGTCTTCATGGGAGTCTATCATACTGTGTTTGACTACGGTAAAATGAGAGTTGGATTTGCAGAGGCTGCATGAGGAACAAATGCCTGTGCTCTGTTGACATCTTAAAAAACTTTATAGGTCTCTCTACATTTCATGTCAAAAAGTCAAAGGTAAATTTTACGTCTGTGTATGCACTTTATATATATTCTGGATTAACATACGCGTGAGATGTAAACGACCATATTAAGGTTTCTATTTTGGCTATATATATATATATATATATATGGCCGTATGCTCTTTTATGTTTTAAGCTATTTTACTTTCGCTTGGTCTTCATCTTCCCTGGATGTCTTTAAGAAAAGTTTGTATGATACCGGTGGTACAAGGGTGGGAACATAGAGAAATGAGGCCAACGGAAATGTTACCTAACCTCGCAAAGATGAGTCGGTCGGTCCTACAGCCTACCGGAGTTGATGCATGTATGTCAGTTTGGCTCCAAATAACCATTTTTCGCCGATGGTAAATTCCAGCACGTGGAACTGTTGAATTCATTGGTTTGGTCCGGCAACAATATGCCTGTTGATCTACGGCGCTCCTCTGTAACACCTAAAGTTCAGATTTAGCGAAAATCAAATTCTATCTACTGGGGGAATTGAAACGTGAGTCCAGGTAGGGTCCTAGGCGATTGTTACCGTTACCGTATTATTTCTATTACTTTTGTCTAAACGTTATTTTTTTTCCACCGTTTTCGCGAAGTCATTTTTATCGGATGTCTTCGAAGAAGAGACCCGTTTTCGCGAAGTCATTCCTCGCACGACAACTTGTTAGGAGAGAAACCCACCCTTTGAAGGTGCACTTGTACGGAGAATGGCTCTTTAGAATCGAGATGCATCTAAAATCTTTACGACTTGCATTTGCTGTTTAATGTTACGGTTAACAAAACCCAACATAGTAAAATGTCTCTTTTCAAGAATACGGATCGAGGCTTGCTCTACCAGTCACTCTCTGCAATAGTCAAAGTCTTTGGGTTCAAAGTCTCCCGTAGCACATTTCAAAATATTTGAATCTAGTTAATTATAAATTTCTGTCTTTTTTTTTTTTTTATAAAAGAAGACTTGCCTTGGATTTTTTTAGCAATAGGACCAAACTTTGTCTTCTCGGAATGATTTAGTAAAATTGTTAAAATAATGTGTTTATTATATACCATTAGATGTATTGCTCGATAGATACCTCAAGGGTTAAATATTTTAAAAATCCCAAAACTATATTGAGAGAATTTTTTATTAAAAGAAAATATCGAGAGACTTTCGAAGAACGTAGGCGCGGACAGCGCCCATTGCAGTCATTAATGGTTGATGTATCAAATTTGATTAGCTGACGAGAGCCCAAAGCGTCGACTATTTGTTACACAAGGTTGGACCATGCGCAACAGTTTGTCTTCTTAGCGGAGCCCATTTGACATGACTTTTGGATGCCATCCTGTCTGTTGCAAGTTGAAAAGATATGGCTGAACCACTCCATGGTTCAGTACATCGTTCCTGCTCGCTAGTTCATGCATCATTGGACATCAGATTGCAACCTTGCCGACGCTTCTATTGCACGCGCTGCGACGCATCTACTGATAACGGTCGTCCCTGCTCTCATTAATGTCTATTTAGATTAAAGGAACGAATATATATATATATATATATATATATATTTAAAAGAAAGATGAATAAAAAAATTGAGAGTAACTGATTCTTTTTATATTTCTAGAATAAATTAAATTCATTAGCTCTCAAATCAAGGATGATGTGAAAGAAATTTTTTTTTTTTTTTTTTTACTTTTCGTTCTCTATATTAAGGGCCTATTTGGTAGTGAATTTAGGTAATTTTTTTAAAAAATAAAAAGTCTAACAAAAAAAATACGTTTGATCGAATTATTTTTGAAAATATTTTTTGAAATGATTTTAAAAATTTTAAAAATATTTTTCAAATAATTCTAAAAATATTGAAAACACTTTTTGAAACAATTCTAAAAATCTGAATGAATATAAAAATATCGGAGTGACGTTTTCTTCATATTCATACATTTTTCATATTTTATCCTCTTTCTTCAAAGCGATCTTTTTCCATGCGATTCACTGCTGTCTTTCTTCAAAAAAAATAATTTTCAAAAACACCAACCAAACATATTCTCGAATACTAAAATTAAAATAATATAACTCAGATTTTTGATACAATCCATATTTTTAAAAACAGTTTTCTGAATCACAAACCATAATTTTTTTAGGTATATCATTATCATGTAATTTCTTTCCTTTTTTTTCTTCTTCTATCCAAACAAATAATTGATATTGCTTTCTTTCTTCTTCATTTTTTTCAAAGAAGACAAAAAAAAATAATTATTATCATATTTTTTTTTTTTATCCAAACAAAATAACTAGTATTATCTTTTTTTTTCTTTTATTTTTTAAAAACAAAATAAAAAAAATAATTTTTTTTCCTTTCCTATCCTTTCATCGCTTTTCTTCTTTTTAAGTTTTTACTCTTTTCGTTTCCTTCCCCTAAAAAATTCCAAACAAAACCTTAGGTATGTTTGAAATAGGAGATAAGAGGGATATCCAGGATATCCTTTTTATTCCAAAAAATCATAACTATAAGGGATAGCTGGGAATAAAGTTAACCAAAGGGAATATCCTATGATTAACTATTAATATGGGATATTCCCTCAACTTATTCCCTAGAAAATGGAGAATAACTTGTTATCCCTCCAAATAAGAGTAAAAAAAAGTTATCCTATGGATTTATTTTTTTCATTTGATATGATCAATGGGATAGGAATATCTAACAACAAACTTATTTTATACACTTATCATGAATAATATTTTTTTTAAACATTACCTTAATTACCGGCGATTTGAAACGCAAAGGAACTGAAGCGATTTGAAAGGAAACTGGAGCCCGCGGCATCTGCGCGTAAGTTAGGATGGAACCGGACAGTGTATCGGGGTCCTGTGAACGCATAGGATAGGATGGAATCAGCGTAACCGACGACAAATTAAAAAAAAAAAGACTGTTGACCGTTCCAGCAAACTTAAATGGGCGACTGGCTTCCGGTCGGTCATCGCGTGTACCAACGGCACATCCAATCAAACTACTGGGTTCACCGCGTGCTTAGAAACTTTTCGCGTGTGAAGGGATCGGATTTTGAAATTTGAGGTACTTTGATGGAAATTGGACTTTGATATCAGCCGAAAGATCGTCTCTGAATCATGCTTTCGTGGTCAGCATCAGCGTTGAAGTTATCCTTCCCATTCGTTGTCATCTGCTGGTTAATCTCTCTCTTGGAAAAAGAAAAGTATTGGTTGAATTTAGTGCTTGCGAGAGTCGTCCTTCTTTTCATTTTTTTTTTTCTTGCAGCCTGTAATAAAACACAGGATGGTGAACATGTAACCAAGTAGTTTACTCGACAAATTTTTTTTTTTTTTTTTTGGCGCTGCACTGCAGAAACTTTTAGGATGCAATGAATTGTCCTACCGTTTTGTATTCACCTAAGGGTCGGAACACAAATGATGGGATGGCTAATGTGGTAATTGTGGTTCAATTCCGAGCGATCATGATCCAATCTCAAACTCAACCCAAAATTTTTATTAGGCTTTCAAATAGCATTTTCTCCCTTAATTTCTATCATAGTTGCCTTTGGAATTATGGATATTTATCGCCCCAGTCTCTAATTTCTCAGGAAGTCCAATGAAAAAAATAATAATGATGATGTTAGCGTTGATGCTATTCATCTACAAGTAGGATGCTCTTAAGCACAAATTTGAAAAACAAAGTTCGATATCACGCAAAAGAGATACGCACTGCTCTATTATTAATGAATGGTCCCCATGGCAAATAGAAAGATTCGTATATGTTTGGTGATCACTTTGTCTTAAATTCTTAGGTGGATATTTTGATTGGTAAAATGGTCGCTCTTTCTCTCTCTCTCTCTGTATCTCCTCCTGAAAAATAGCTGTCAGCATGTAGAAAGATTGAAGGACGGATGCCAAGAGTCCAAGATTTTTCCAGTTAAATAAGACTTAAATTTTGGAATTTAGGGGGTTTAGAGACAGGGAGAAGAGGTGGTTAGGTCCTTCTCTACTCAATTCCTGCTCTGGCTCACAGAATACGTTGACCTAACGCTCTACAGGTCCCATGCATGTCTACTTATTCCAAAGTACTACACAACTCGACTCGTGTGCGTTGAAGGCATGAGGCATCATGCATTAAGGATGAGCTGTGGATGGTCTGAAGCGTTTGAACTAGTAAAAAAATTTAGGATGGTGAATAAGGTTTTTATTTATTTCTTTAATTTCCTACTGGTGCCAACTTCCTTAGCTATCATCATCTTTCTTAAATCCTTTGATTGAAATTAATTCCCCAATATCCCTAATTTCCCAAGTTCCAGTGAGGACAAAAGTACAGCCACTAGAGACCTTACCATAGTTTAGTTAGCTCCCACTTTCCCTCCACCATTGATCGATCATCTTCTACCATGCGATGTGAACGTACTCTTCGACCATTCCCTGCGCTTGTGCGCGACCCTATCAACGGCCCCACGGCGTTTCAGTATGAATCGCGCGTTAATTAGCCTTCGCCATATTCAAAACACGGTTCATTAATTAATTCCAAGTCTTTTTCTTCTTTGACAGCAGCTTGTTTGTTTTGTTCGCTCGCTTCTTCTCTCCATCCAATGGCTGGCTATTATTGATCATGAAATCTGAAAAGAGGACTCGATCGTTTTCACCCTTTGGATCGTGGAAATCTTGCACCACGTGTCTTTCTTTTATTCACGCACGCGGCGCATTTCCAAACCTTTTTTTTTTTTTTTGCCATGCAATATTAATTAAACCATCGATCTCATGGTGGTTGTTGTTGTCTATTAGACGTACGTGCAAAAACTATAGTATATTAAACAGAATCGGATCAGTCCTCAAGATATCCCTCTTGAATATTGAGAAGATGCCTTTGTGCGCGTGTTTAATTAGTGGGCCGTGCTCTACTACTACTAGTCTTATGTCTCCATATATATCGTCCTTTGAATGCCAACTAAACCAATATTACGAGAATAAAAACATAGACTAGCTAGCGCAGTCCATGAGCCTGAGAGGAGAGGAGAGGAGAAGGAAATCCAATGGAAGAAACCGCCTGGCGTTTAATTAGACCAACTGGCTTTTGAGGCCCTTTGAGATACGGAAGGCATGCAGTTGGTCAAACTAGCACTTTTTATTTAATGATAGTAAGACAGCAGATTAATTAATAGTCATCTTTTGATGCTAATTAAATTAACCTACTACATTACAAACTACGTACAGCTGGCTTTTATCAGTATTCACTTGACAATAAGATATTGAAGAAACGGAGAAGACGTACGGGGGAAGGATGAACTTTGGTCAAGCAATAGCTAGAATTTTGAAAACCTTAACTTTAAGATATCAAGATGTATTATCATATTTACAAGAACTCTTTACTCTCTCTCTTGACACATGTGAACCCTTGGAGATATAATAGTTCATAGTTTTTTTTTTTTTTTTAAAGAAAAACAGAAAGTCATGAGCAAGAGGCTTTTACACTAATTTATTTTATACAATATGTTATACAAGAGAGAATTGCAAAGGAGTTGAAGAAAAAAAAGAGAGAACAAAGGCTAATACAAAAGCTCGCTAGCTGGGCTTTCACCCACGTTTTAGAGCATCAATTCTTCTACAAGATAAAAGGTTCACATAATTATATAAAAAATAAAGTTTGAGGTGCTATATCGGATAATACTTTTGAATCTCTCTCATTCTAAACATGCCATAAAAACATCATGATCGATCGGTTGGTCCCAGATCTTTTGCTTATTAACTGGCACTCTCTTTCTTGATCTCTACTCAGATCATAACTTGATGGGGTACAAATTAAGGTATTCCACTCAACTCCTGTCTGCAAGCTAGGTAGTCCACAGTCAGCTTTGAGAATAGATATGATAAAAACAAGTAGTCTATAGTCTCCTGATTTTTCTTGTATAGAACACAACCAATACTCACAGACTTTTCCTTTTACTAAAATACCTCATCTATATGCAGCTTGTTTTGCAAAGCTAACCATAAAAAATATCTAGATTCTCTCAAAAAATGAGAGCTTTTCAATTAGTACTATAAAAAGGATATAAAAGCCATCGTAAGTTAATAAACATATAGAATAAGTTCATAAAATATTTGCTGTCTAGACTTCCATGCTAGAATATTTGCCATAAAAAGGATGAGAAAATAGGTAGCAAAAGGCTCATTATCAGTCTACGAAAAAAATCAGTAATAGAGGACTCATTATCAGTTGAAGCTCATGAAAAAGTTTTTATGCATCGGCTTCAATGCATAAAATATGCATTGATCTTCGATGCATAAAATGTACATCAAGCATGCGAATTGGCTATGCATCCATGCCACTGCACGCGGTGTACGTCACGGCCCATTAAGTCACAGAATGGATGCGCGGTCAATCCGTTCGTTCGATGCATACTTTGTACAATGGAGGCTGATGCACAAAGTCTTTTATTCCAATATGGTGAGGAGTCCATGAAGATTTGACTCTCCATTGGAGCTCCCTTAGGAAGGTGATTGAATAATATTTTTTAACCATATAACCATACAATTCATGGTTATAATTGCATTGCTTAATAGGCAATCTTTTTGAAAAATAATATACTACAAAATTATGAGGTTTCATGATTTTGCATTTTTTAAAAATAAGGCAATAATTTCATAAAATTGGATGCATTGGATGTTTCGTATTTAGATGAAAGTTTTATAATAACCTAGGAATCATGGAATTGAGAACTCATTGTTTCAGTTAGATATTAAAACACCGCATTTTTATTGATGTTGGAAATTTTACCATTCTCAAACCTGCTACTTTTAATGACAGAAAACCTCTTAAATAATCTCAGTACAAAAGATAGTGCCTTGAAGTTTGTTCTTGGGAATTTATTGCCTAAAAGATTTTTCTTACTCGCCTTGAAGTTTGTTCTTGGGAGTTTATTGCCTAAAATATTTTTCTTAGTCCAAGTAATGCATGATTTAAACTAAAGGCAATACTTAATACATAATAAACCCTACACCAACCTCCTGATAGGCCCCCTTGTCAGGAAAAACAAAAGAAAAAAAAAAAAAAGAGAGGGAGAATTAACCTTTATTGTGTTTACATGTGCCAAAAAATTCATAATTTTTTATGATCTTACCTAACATTTTATAGTAGCTATCTTTGTAGGTTATATAATTATTATTTTCTTGTAGGAATCAAGCACATGAAATATATCAAAATCAAAAGCAATATAACTGTGAATTTGAAATACTTTTAGCTTCCTATCATAAGACAAAGATTTAGCTTCTAGAGAAAGATGGGCTATCACAAGGGATTGCGTGTGCGTGAGGGGAAGGCAGATCCCATCACAGGGCACATGGATGACTTATCAAGTGTTTATTTTGGCTGCCAATGAAATCATGTTTAATCTTTTTTTTTCTTTTAGTATAGGCGGATGATCACACCAATCTAAGATGAGTCAAACCCGATATATCAAATACAATATTTAGAAAAGAATAAGGGGGCAAGGGTCGCCCAGCTTTCAGCTCTAAAAACTCGAGTGGTAGGCCACCCTGGCAGCAATCCAATCAGCCGTCGAGTTGGCTTTCCTATAAATGTGCTGAATCTAGGCGCTAATAATGCCCTGAAGTGTAGATCAATGTCGCAAAGAAAGGAAATGGTGGGCAAGTGGTTGCTAGTCTCTTGATGGAGCCAGCGGATAATAGTAATAGAATCCCCTTTAGTAATAAGAATGCATGCACCCAGACTATGGACGACACAGTAAATACTAGCCTACGCAGCATATAGCTTAGCAAGAAGCATCAAGGAATCAAGAATGCCAAATCCTCTAGCCGCCAACATCACACCATCAACCCACGAATCACAAAAGCCGATCCAACATATCTATCTCGAACACTCTCATCAAAGTTGATTTTGACAAACCCTAGAGGTGGGGGCTCCCAAGAAATGAAGACCATGCATTGGTGCATTGTCGAAGCAACATGGAAGTCCCAGAGGCCAGGGCTAGCAGAATCAATTGTACTCTGATGGACATGATACTCAGCAGATAAGAAGAAGGCAGTTCTGACAACCCTGCAAGTAGGAGAAATCTCATCGGTGAATACGAGCTGGTTCTGGGATAACCAAATCTGATAAGCAGTGTAAGCCCTCGTAGATCCGTTCTGATGGATACCTCTCCTCACATCCTGCCTAATTGGCATAAAAAATAGCTACAAGGAAAGCATAACCATGAACCCAAGAGCGATCGCTTGAGATCTGCCACATCTGTCTCACTCTAGAATAAGAGAAGTAGCATGGTCGACAGTCTCCTCCTCAAGGCCGCATAACGGGCATGTAGGCTGGATGCACATCCCTCTCCCAACGAGCAAGGAGCAGGTAGGGAGAGCATCCCATGCTAGCTTTTAGATAAAAAGCTGTACCCTTGGGTGAATTGGTAGATGCCAAATCCATGCCAAATCCCTCGAATGCTGAGGCTGTGGTTTATAAATGTTGAGGAGGTCCCTAATAGGAGCACAAGACATACAAGATCTCCTCCAAACCCTGATATCCACTGAGGGGCCCGGCATGAGGCGAATGGAAAGGATGCGACGATGAAGCTCGTCTCGGAAGAAACTGGACACTAGAGAAGAAGATCAGGTATTATGGTCCTGGGAGATCAAATCAGTAACCCTCATTCTATTAGGAATGTTAGAGCTAACAAAAGTCGCTCATCGAGATAGGGGGAGGTCGGCGATCCATCTATCTTGAACAACATCCACCGAGGCTTCGTCACCAATCATCCATGATATGCTGGCTAGAATAGCCAGGGTGTACCGACAGACCTCTTTTCAGAAAAAGGAATGGCCATGGGTAGGCTGAGGAAGAGAGGAAGAAGTCCAGTCGCCATATTTGGCATGCATGAAAGAGCTTCACAAACAATGTGGATCAATCAAGAACCGCATGGCATGCCTAGTAGTCAAAGCCTCGCTCCTAATAGTGAGAGACTGAATCCTAAACCTACCCTCAGTAATCGGCTTACAGACAATGTCCCAAGCCAGAAGATGAATACCATGACTATCCTGCATCGATGCCCAAAGGAAGTCCCGAAAATATTTCTCTATCTTCTGTAAGCAAGTCAATGGGATGGTAGCATTAGATAAAAGATAGAGAGAAAGAGAAGACAATACCGAGCATAAAAGAGTAATCCTCGCCATCATAGAGAGCCCTATGATCTGCCACCCATCCAGACAATCACGAACCTACCTCTCCAGGTCGCTGAAATCAGAGGTTTGTGGTCATCTCTCCGTAATCGATATCCTAAGATAGGATAACCGATCAGCCAAAACAGGAATTCCCAAAATTTGCGAGATAGCCACCCTAACCACCGGAGTCATCTTCGGAATAAAACAGATCAAAGATTTACTCAGATTAACCTTTTGCCTAGAAGCCCGACAATAAGACTACAGAATGGTTGCAAAAGTAGTAGCATTTCGTATAGTAGCCTTTCTCAGGAGAATGTGTCATTAGCAAAAAGAAGGTGGGAGAGCAAGGGCCCGTAGGGACCCGCAGTGTAGGGGACTGGAGAAGAGCCCTGCTGAGCCTAAATTAGGGCATGAGATAAAGCATCAGCAGAGAGAATAAACAAGAATGGAGAAAGAGGGCATCCCTGCCTCAGCCCAACCTCATAGTGGAAATAATCAGTCTGACTTCCGTTAATAAGGAGAGAGAAAGATGGCCAATGAACACAGGCCATGACCTAGTCAACAAAGAGCTCATCAAATCCAAACTCGAAGAGAGTGCGGCGCAGAAAAGTCCAGCTCAATCTATCATAAGCTCTTTTCATATCAAGCTTAACTACCATGAGACATTGGTGATCCGAGGCTCTCTAAAGGTCATGCATGAATTCCTGAGCTAATAGGGTGTTATCAGTGATACTCCGCCCTCTGAGGAAGTCCCCTGCTCAAGAGAAATAAGGCGAGGGATCAACGAACACATATGGGAGACTAAGAGGCGTGCACATACCTTATATAAAGTAGTGTAGAGGCTAATAGGCCGATAGTGCTGAGGAGTGGAGGCATCAGGGCATTTAGGCACCAGGGTAATGAAGGTCCGGTTCCAATCATAGGGAATATATTTAGACTGAAAAATAAGCTGGATAGCCTGAACAACATCCTGGCCTACTATCCTCCAATAGTGACGAAAGTCTAGGTGGGAACTCCCAAATCCCATAAAGCTAGCCGAATATCCTCTGCAGAAATTGGTCTGACAAGAAGATCATTCTCTGAAGCGGAGACCCTATAGGGAGACAAGACAGGGAAAATTGGGAACCCCTCACCAGAATGCTCAGTCCATCTAGACTGAAAGAAATAGAAAAGCTGATCCCTGACCACCTGGACATCCTCCTGAAAATTACCCTCTTTATCAACTAAACGCCTGATATGGTTCGCTGCTCGGCGTTTCAATGTGGCATGGTGAAAGAATCTAATGTTACAATCCCCTTTCTTAACCCACGAATATAGGACCTTTGCCTCCATAAAGTCTCATGCTGCAACAAAAGAGAGTGATGAAGAGCCAAGCTAGACCGAAGGAACGATAGATCATAATTGGAAAGGAAACCCTCCTGATCCTCTCTAGTCTGTAGGGAAGAGATAATAGACTCTGTCAGCTCAACCTGCTTCACAATATTCCCCACCTCCCTTCTATTCCATTGAGAGAGTCTGCGTCCAGCAATAGCCAGACGCCTGAATAAGTTATAGACAACACTCCCTCTGACAGGTAATCTCCAGACCTGAGAGAAAATTGTCCGAGCATAAGAGTAAGATGTCCAGAACTTCTCAAATCTGAACTGCCTGCACTGCTGATGAGATACTTCAGTAGAAATAAGAATAGGATAGTGATCGAGGAAATTTTGGACAGAAAAGTGACAGTGGCGAAAGGAAAAAGCTGAAGACAATTGGAAGAGGCCAAGACTCTATCTAGTCTTTCCCAGACTCTAGTAGAACCCTTGCAATTATTACACCAAGTGAATTGGGATCCCGAGAATCCCAAATCCAAAAGGCCAGCTGAAGATATGAAGGACCTAAACTCAGCTCTTTCTGGGGAATCAACAATCTATCTACCATCTCTTTTTATTGGGAATTGTATCCTAAAGCCAATCATTTGATGATTGTACTAATATAAATTATATAAATTGATATATTAATAAAAGTTATTTGGCAGTTTATTCATTACAAGAACATCTTCTTAAAACTCCTAATAGTAATGAAGCCCTCAGGATCTTCCTTCACGATAAAGGAGGATTTATCTTTGAAGGTCCTCAAAAGAGTTCGCAACAAAATGATATACTATGATAGGGCCATAGTACTATCAATTATAGGACGTTGTATATCATATTTATTGATTGTCCTCTTAACCAAGGAGTGTAGAGACACTGGTATGACATACAGGTAAAAGTGTAGGGTACATTTCATCGAACGTGACTCATTTCCGGATACTCTGCTGTCAAGAGTTAATCCGAGAAGATATAGGTATAAGTATCCTTCAACCTGAAGATCATAACAGGTGACTTGTAAGCAACTCATTGTACTTAGGTGTCGGACCACCTGAATTCTAATCCAGCTACGAAAGGTTACTGGGTGCAGTCAAGTACTTATGGTAGTCAGTTGCGGATCAAGATGAAATTTGATCTATCCCGTTAAAAGAAAAATGCTTGTGTTTCAATTTAGCAAGACCTTGGCCAAGGCACTTCATGTGAAGGTCACATGATCACTAAAGTTGAAATCACTTTATGGATTTGCTGTTTAGAGTTGACAGGCTCTTAAGCCATCCTTAGCATTTATGGTCAAAAGGATGAATTATACGGTAACTGTTTCTTAGGGTTCTTGGAGTTTGATCGGCAACTCTTCGACCTATCCGGACGTCGGGTTCCATTGCTAGATGGGCACATCGATTAGTATAGAAAGTTGTTCCTATGCTACTAGCTTAGGTTCGAACCTAGAGTCACACGCATAGAAGTTTCCTAGGATGATCTATTTGCTGATCAACGATTGAGAATCGTATATGATTTAATTAATCAATTTATTGATTGAATTATCTCAATTGGGTTAAGTACAAGTGAATAAGATTCAATTTGGTTTAAGTCTATTAGAAGGACTAATCAATTTCAAATATTGATTTGAAATTAGACTTGATTTGGATTTAAATAGATTCAGGACTAGATAAATTTGATTTGGGCTAGGACCATGATCTATGTAGGTTGAGTCCAATAAATTCAAATCAGCTTAAACCAAAACCTGAACCCAAACTCCTCGCATAAGGATCTTACATGATGAGATAACTTATTAAATTCTTATATAATTTAATATATTAATTTAATCTTATCCAAACCATTTCGTTGGAATTCTAAGTGTTAGAATTCATGTGGAATTAATGTACCTCTTTGAATTAACCAACGATGAAATTTAAGTGTTAGAATTCATATCTATTTGGTTTTCATCGAATCATCGGAATTAACAAGACGTTGGAATTCTAAGTGTTAGAATTCACAGGTTTTCACCGAACGTCGGAATTAACCAAACGTTGCGTTTCTTTGGTTTTCACCGAACAACAGAATTCTAAGTGTTAGAATTTAATAGGCTGAAGGCTGAATTGAGCCTATAAATAAGAGGACAATCTTCACCAGATAACAACACAACATACGATATGTCATGGATTAAATTCTAAAGAGTTAGAATACAAAATCCTGGTGTGATTCTGGTGTTAGCAAAAGTTTGGTGGATCTTGGAGGAAGATTCAAGTGGAAGGATTCAAGATCAGCAAAGTTATTTTTCTGCGAGCTAGCACTCCCGGGGATCCGATCATTCGGGACTTCGCGTGGACGATACTAGAAGCCGGACGATTGAACAGCTGCAGAGCACAAAGAATTTACCAACTATTCTTGAGGTAAGTGATATGAACCCTAGATCTTAAGGCAGGCTTCAGGATAGGTAGTATGACTTCTTATCTTGAAAATCAAGATATGATCTTGATAATTTTATTTATATGCATAATTTAGATCAAACGATCCTATAGTATAAGGAAAAGATATGATCTTGATGCATGTTACATAGATTAATATTTAATCTTTAAGTTTCCGCATTGATAATTGTTATCAAATTTTAAAATATGCATGCCTCGGAGATTGTTTCTCCCTACAAATGGTATCAGAGCATGGTTTTATCTTGATCTAATTTATTGCATGTAAATTAATGCTCCTATTTATTTTGTAATCAAAGCTAAAACAGATCACCAGGCTATTCGGTCACAGATGGATTAAAAATCTAAATTACCCATTCAACGAGGTATTCTGTGACATATTGTCGTGCCGTTATGGTTCTTTTATTATTGATGTTTAGTCAAAGATAATTTAAATTGATCTTTGGCATCAAAACACAGATTACACACACTCTTAAGAGATGTTTTATATTGATACATATTGATGTTGTATAAAAGCATGATATTTGCTTGTTTAGTATAAAAACATAGATATAAAATATGATGGCTTGTTGTCTATGTTATGTAACATACAAATATTTATGAGAGTCTTATTTGAATATCAAATATTTATTCATAATCTTTTTAGATATGATCTAAATATAGAATTATGAGTAGTTAAATAATGCAACTGATGCATGATTCAAATATATGACATGAAATATATTTAACCTTATGGGTTAGCTAAATTAGGTCCATAAAGGGTTAGACCCTAAGGTTTAAATCAAATGGACTATAGAGTATTTGATCAAATCTAAATTAATTAGATTAGGTTAAGGATGCTCTAAATCAAACAATAATTGTAGTTGATCATGCCTTGTCTTTGATTAAACCAAATGTAGGTAGATTAGGTTCCGTGGTTGAGCATGAATCTCTTAGATGGTCAAATCAAAATTGGTTAACCATATGATGTCAAGATGAGTTGGCAAGTTGCTCTAGGATCAATGATCGAATGATTTTTAATTGGGAGCTACTCGTATTGATGCATCTTTAACGAGTTAATGGCATATCCCTCTCATCGATCTCACTTACCTGGTCAATATGGTGAACCATTTATGATTCAGATCATTTACCTGATTTGGGTTGACCCATGCCTGTAAGAAATCAGTCTGACTGATTTAGGTGCCACTTAACCTAACTTAATCTTGTTTTATTTTATCGATTTCATAGATTCAGTGGGAGAACTTGATTAGTCAATTTATCTTTAGATTATTAAATCCTCTAAAATTATTAGGTCCTTAAAATGAAATAGTTATATGATAATTAGATCATAGCCTCCCATTAAGGTGAGTGATAATGAGTCCGATGTCTTGATAATCATTGGAGGCACTCCATGCATGGTGCTTGTCAACCATCGGAATTATCATTCATTATATGATAAGTCAGTGTAACTATTGAATAGACAGTCAGGTGGGCCGAGCTTCACTCGGGCTTGGTTGTCTATAGATAGATTGCACTGATTATATTATTTAATGGTTGACCTAACCAGAACTTTTAGTGGAGGCACTCCATGCCTGCTGAAGAGGAATATGGGGCAAAACTAAACACTAAGAATTGTTTGAAAAATAATTAGTTTTGAACCTACTTTTAGATACATATGGGTTGGCCAAGCTTCATTTAGGCCTGTATGTAGTCTATATAGATCTTAGTGCCCACTAAAGAATTAAGAATAATTCTTTGAATTGGGGTGTAGAGGCTGCCAATTTGAACAAAATAGTGAAAGAATCTTTAGACTAAAGTCTAAGTCTTTAGACTGAATCAATTTATATACTACTAAACTTTAGTTTTTCCTTATGCAGAACATGGCCACTAATTTATCATTAAGGTCCCTATTGGATAGTGACAAGTTGAATAGTTTAAATTTCAATAGCTGGTTTAGAAAACTTAAGATCGTCATTGAGCATGAGAGGATTCTATATATTCTGAATAATCCTGCACCTGAGATACCTAATGCAAACACTCAAAGTTCTGAGAGAGACACTTATCAGAAGTGGCTCAGTGATAGAACTAGCATGCGTTGCATCATGCTAGCAGCAATGTACGATGAATTCGGTCGCCGGTTCAAGAATGCTCAGCCGGAAGAAATCATTCAAGCGTTGAATGAATCTTTCGGCACACCTGATGATGTTGAAAGGCACAAGACTAGTTGTGCTATTTTTAATGCTCGAATGAGGGATGGATCTCCTATCACTGATCATGTATTGTACATGATCGAGAAGATAGAACTCCTAAGCAAGCTTGACTTTCCCCTACATAAGCAGTTGGGAAAAGATGCGATCCTGAATTCCTTGCCTTCATCCTTCCGACCATTCCTTACTCATTTTCGAATGACAAAGCCTGCAGTCAACTACCATGGTTTGTTGGGGTTGTTACAGAACTTTGAGAAGGACAACCAGCTCTCTAAGGGTTTGGTTAATGTGGTTGAAGGATCTAAGGTAGGGCATCAACCCTTTGGGAAAGGGAAGAAGAAAAATGTGCAACATGTTAGGACATCTATAAGGGGTCAGATGCAGAAGAAGAAAGTTGATAAAAGTTAAGCTAAATGCTTTCATTGCAAGATGCAAGGGCACTGGAAGAGGAACTGTCCTCTTTACATTGCCACACTTGATCCAAACAGGCCAAAGAAGAAAAAGGAGCAAGATGTTGCTTAACAAGGTATTTATATGATAACACCTTGTAATTTTTCTATATATTATAATCAAACCTGGGTATTAGATATCGGGAGTCCTTTTAACATTTGCAATTCATTGCAGGGACTACAGGTCACTAGAAGATTTGAGGACAATGAAAGATTCCTTAATGTCGGCGATGGAAGATTAGTTCCAGTTCTGGCATTAGGAGTTCTTGAAATAGTTTTCAATAGAAATGTCATTGTACTAAATGATTGTCATTTTTGTCCAACGTTCTTGTTGAACGTAATTTCTGTAGGCCTTCTGGCCAAAAGTCATTATGAAATTTTAATAAAGGATGTTACTTTGAATATCATTATGAATGGAGTCATTGTAATGACTGGGCATTTATCTAATGGCATTTATATATTATCACAGCCTGTGAATGTAGTGTACAAATTAAGTAAGTGCCCTAGAATAACTGATGTCATAGATATTTATCTTTGGCATCATCGGCTGAGTCATATCAACAAGAACAGATTAAACAGGTTAACCCAGGAGGACATCCTTCAAGTTGATGATTGTGAATCATTAACTACATGTGAATCCTGTCTTCTTGGTAAAATGACCAAGTCATCTTTTACTGAAAAAGATGAAAGAGCCAAAGAGCTATTGAGTCTAGTACATACTGATATATGTGGACCAATGAGCACTTGTGCCAAAGATGGATATTACTACTTCATTACTTTTACAGATGACCTTTCTAGGTTCGATTATGTCTATCTATGAGACATAATATGAGTCATTTGAAATGTTCAAACTATATCATAAAGAAGTAGAAAATAAATAGGAAAATGTATTAAGACCCTTCGATCAGATCGAGGAGGCGAATACCTTTCAAATGACTTTGTGACATATCTAAGGAAGAATGAGATTCTCTCCCAATGGACTCCTCCAAGAACACCACAGCATAACGGTGTATCGAAAAGAATGAATCGAATCCTGTTAGACATGGTTCAGTCCATGATGGATTTTGCAAGCTTGCCAATATCATTTTGGGGATATGCATTAGAATCAGCTTGTCATATTCTCAATAAGATTTTAAGTAAGTATGTTTCTAAAACTCCACATGAGATGTGGTATGGACATAAACCAGTTATCACCTATCTGAGAGTCTGGGGGTGTCTGGCTTATGTGAAACGTGCAAAATCAGACAAACTTGAACCCAAATCTGACAAATATTTTTTTATCGACTATCCAAAGAAACCAAAGGATATTACTTCTATAATACTGAAGAACAAAAGTTGGTCATTAGTAATAGAGCAATTTTTCTTGAAAAGGAGTTCCTTAGGAAATGAACAAATGGCTCTAATGTTGAACTTAAGGAAGTTCATCAAGCAGAAGAAACAACACAAACATTGAACCCTTAGAATCTGAGTTGGTTAGATCAAACTCAAAACCCATTTTAGATGCACCATTAAGGTGATCTGGTAGAGTACCACATCAACCGAACAGATACTTAGGTTTCTTGGTCCAGAACGAGGATCCTATTGAGCTCGATGAGAACAACGAGGATTCGATCACCTATATGGATGCTATGCAAAGGACTAACTCTGATTCGATCACCTATAGAAGAAAAACACAAACCATTGAACCCTTAGAATCTGAGTTGGTTAGATCAAAACTTAAAACCCATTTTAGATGCACCATTAAGGTGATCTGGTAGAGTACCACATCAACCGAACAGATACTTAGGTTTCTTGGTCCAGAACGAGGATCCTATTGAGCTCGATGAGAACAACGAGGATTCGATCACCTATATGGATGCTATGCAAAGGACTAACTCTGATAATGGTTTGATGCTATGAAATCCGAACTTGATTCCATGAAGGAAAATAATGTTTGGACATTAGTTGACCCACCCGAAGGGATAAAACCCATAGGGTGTAAGTGGGTTTTCAAGAGGAAAAGAGGCGCAGACGGAAAGGTAGAGACCTACAAAGCACATCTGGTTGCCAAGGGGTATCGTCAATGTTATGGTATGACTATGACGAAATATTTTCTCCTGTGGTAATGCTGAAATCTATTCGGATTATGCTAGCTATAGCAGCACACTTCGATTATGAGATTTGGTAGATGGATGTTAAACCGCTTTTCTAAATGGTAATTTAGATGAACAGGTGTATATGATACAACCTGAAGGTTTTATATCTGAAGACGAGTCTAAGTGTGCAGGCTACAGAAGTTCATTTATGGACTTAAGCAAGCATCTAGAAGTTGGAACATACGATTTGATAATGTGATCAAATCTTATGGCTTTGTTAAGAATAAAGAAGAACCTTGTATTTATAAATAGACTAACGGTTCCGTTATTATATTTCTTGTATTATATGTGGATGATATTCTCTTAATCGGGAATGATGTCCCTGCATTATAAGGAATAAAGATATGGTTATCATCACAATTCTCCATAAAAGATATGGGAGAAGCATCATACATCCTAGGGATAAAGATTTATAGAGATAGATCTAAGAGGATGCTTGGTTTATCCCAATCTACGTACATTGACACCGTGCTAAAGAGGTTTAGCATGGAGAATTCCAAGAAAGGCTATCTTCCGATAGGCCATAGAATTCATCTTTCTAAGAAGGATTATCCGACAACTCCTAATGAAAGAGAACATATAAGTCAAATTTATATGCTTCGGCAGTGAGATCGATTATGTACACCATGACATGTACAAGACCAGATGTGGCATACTCACTAGAAGTAGTGAGTAGATACCAATCTGATCCAGGAGAAAAACACTGGTAAGTTGTTAAGACAATCCTTAAGTATTTGAGAAATACTAAGGACCAGTGTTAGTCTATGGAGAGTCTGATTTAAAACTTATTGGATATACTGATTCCAGTTTCCAATTAGATCATGATGATAGTAAAAGTGTGTCAGGTTTCGTGTTTATCCTAATGGTGGAGCTGTTTGCTGGAAAAGTTTTAAGCAACATACAGTGGCAAATTCAGTGTAAGAGGCTGAGTACATTGCCGCATCAGGTACTGTGAAAGAAGCTTGTGGCTGCGAAAGTTCCTCTCTGAGCTTAGAGTGACACTTCCATAGATGGACCAGTCCTATTGTACAGTGACAACACTGGTGCCATAGCTCAAGCAAAGGAACCATGAGCACATCAGCGCACCAAGCACATACTGCATTGGTTTCATCTTATTCGAGAGATTGTAGAACGAGGTGACATAACTCTTTAGAAGATTGACGGAAAGGAAAACCTAGGTGACCCATTTACTAAAGCACTCAGCATCAAGGAGTTTGACGACTATATGTTAAAGATTGGTATTAGATACTGTAATGAGTGGCTTTAGGCTAAGTGGGAGTTTGTTGGAAATTGTATCCTAAAGCCAAACATTTGATGATTGTGCTAATATAAATTACATATAAATTGATATATTAATAAAAGTTATTTGGCAGTTTATTCGTTACAAGAACATCTTCTTAAAACTCCTAATAGTAATGAAGCCCTCAGGATCTTCCTTCACGATAAAGGAGGATTTATCTTTGAAGGTCCTCAAAAGAGTTTGCGACCAAATGATATACTATGACAGGGCCATAGTACTATCAATTATAGGATGTTGTCTATCATATTTGTTGGTTATCCTCTTAACCAAGGAGTGTAGAGACACTGGTATGACATACAGGTGAAAGTGTAGGAGTATGTTTCACCGAACGTGACTCATTTTCGGATACTCTGCTGTCAAGAGTTAATCCGAGAAGATATAGGTATAAGTATCCTCAGACATGAAGATCACAACAGGTGACTTGCAAGCAACTCGTTGTACTTAGGTGCTGGACCACCTGGATTTCTAATCCAGCTACGAAAGGTTACTGGGTGCAGTCAAGTACTTGTGGTAGTCAGTTATGGATCAAGATGGAATTTGACCTATTCCATTAAAAGGAGAAATGCTTGTGTTTCAATTTAGCAAGACCTTGGCCAAGGCACTTCATGTGAAGGTCACATGATCACTAAAGTTGAAATTACTTTATGGATTTGCTATTTAGAGTTGACAGGCTCTTAAGCCATCCTTAGCATTTGTGGTCAAAAGGATGAATTATACGGTAACTGTTTCTTAGGGTTCTTGGAGTTTGATCGGCAACTCTTCGACCTATCCAGACGTCGGTTCCATTGCTAGATGGGCACATCGATTAGTATAGAAAGTTGTTCCTATGCTACTAGCTTAGGTTCGAACCTAGAGAGTCACACGCATAGAAGTTTCCTAGGATGATCTATTTGCTGATCAATGATTGAGAATCGTATCTGATTTAATTAATCAATTTGATTGATTGAATTATCTCAATTGGGTTAAGTACAAGTGAATAAGATTCAATTTGGTTTAAGTCTATTAGAAGGACTAATCAATTTCAAATATTGATTTGAAATTAGACTTGATTTGGATTTAAATAGATTCAGGACTAGACAAATTTGATTTGGGCTAGGATCCATGATCTATGTAGGTTCAGTCCAATAAATTCAAATCAGCTTAAACCAAAACCTAAACCCAAACTCCTCGCATAAGGATCTCATATGATGAGATAACTTGATTAAATTCTTATATATAATTTAATATATTAATTTAATCTTCTCCAAACTGTTTCCATTGGAATTCTAAGTGTTAGAATTCATGTGGAATTAATGTACCTCTTTGAATTAACCAACGATGAATTCTAAGTGTTAGAATTCACATCTATTTGGTTTTCATCGAATCGTCGGAATTAACAAGACGTTGGAATTCTAAGTGTTAGAATTCACAGGTTTTCACTGAACGTCGGAATTAACCAAACGTTGCGTTCTTTGGTTTTCACCGAACAACAGAATTCTAAGTGTTAGAATTCAATAGGCTGAAGGATGAATTGAGCCTATAAATTAGAGGACATTCTTCACCAGATAACAACATAACACACGATATGTCGTGGATTGAAATTCTAAAGAGTTAGAACATAAAATCCTGGTGTGATTCTAGTGTTAGCAAAAGTTTGGTGGATCTTGGAGAAAGATTCAAGTGGGAGGATTCAAGATCAACAAAGTTGTTTCTCCATGAGCTAGCACTCCTGGGATCCGAACATTCGGGGACTTTGCGTGGACGATACTAGAGGCCGGACGATTGAACAGCTGCAGAGCACAAAGAATTTACCAACTGTTCTTAAGGTAAGTGATATGATCCCTAGATCTTAAGGCAGGCTTCAGGATAGGTAGTATGACTTCTTATCTTGAAGATCAAGATATGATCTTGATAATTTTATTTATATGCATAATTTAGATCAAACGATCCTATAGTATAAGGCAAAGATATGATCTTGATGTATGTTACATAGATTAATATTTAATCTTTAAGTTTCTGCATTGATAATTGTTATCAAATTTTAAAATCTTTGGGTGGAGGGGCTATCGAGCCAATTGGCGACGTCCCCTCAGAGTCATCCAGTATCACCATTACTGGTGAGTGGGATGCCTTGATGATCTCTCCCTCAACCGCCAGCCTATCTTTGACCACCTGCTCCTCCCTTACCATTGATTCCCTCGCTAACGTGGGGGACTTATCCTCTACCACTAGCACTATCATCTCCTTCTCCTTCGGCGTAGAGGATTGTCGACCAGTCTTGATTCGCTTCATCTCCTTCGAGCGTGATTTAGAAAGACAAGGCTTCTTCTCAGACTTACGCCTATCAGAGCCGGATTCCCTCTGACGCTTGCCTAGCTCTCCCCCTTCATCTGACTCATGAACTCCGACCTTTCGGCTGCAAACACAATAGAAGATAGCTTAGCCTGTGATAAAAAAACCAAGATATAACCAGTATGGGGAGAGGACAAGAACCTACCTTGAGGGTCGACAGGGCTAAACTCGGCGGCAAAGAGGGCATCTTCTGTCAAGAGATCGCTGGCCGAGAATACCCGACCACTGCGAAGGGTGATCAAGCCTTTTTTTTTTTTCATATTCGGACAACTCCAGGTGCACTTCCGAATCCTTAGCATAATTTGTCTATACTTTGGAAAAATCAGAACCAATATTCCCTTCGATAATGAAGAATCGAAATTTTTTTTCCTTTATGGAGGATGGGTTATCCAATATCATTTTGAATGACTTTCGAGGCCCAATGTAGGGCCACTCAGAGCTCCTCCTGGAGACCAAGCTGTAGCAGATCTGAAACATAGAGAGCGTCGTTGTTACCCCAGCGCGGCTGCACATTGATATGAACTCGATGATGTTGCGCCAACTATTCGGAGCCACCATTGTTGGACATATATTATAAAACCTCATTATCTCCTTCATCAACAGGTGGATGGGGAATCGGAGACTGGCTCTCAAGCTCTCTTCGTAAAGGAAGATCCCATGTCCTAGTTCCTCTGAAACTCTCTTCTCAGGCTTCGATAACCATAAAGCAATGTCGTGAGGAATCCTATACCTCCGACGAACTCTATCCAAATCCTTCAAGACCATCACAGAAGCCACGTCGCTCGAGCCCTTCATATTTTCGAGCTAAGAAGAACAAGCTTCAAACGGGATCACCAGGATTTGGAGGAGCGAGTCTTTAGAGAAGAAGCAAGGAGATAGTGTGATAGGGGGTAACTCCTTTCAACCCTCTTTTTAAACTATTCTAGCAGAAAAAGCAATGCATCGTCGGCGAGGATCCCCAATTTTTTTTCAAATCGCATGCCTTAAGTGCCGGGATTTTTCATGTGTTGCTCCATCAATCATTTTTCACGAGGGGTTTCCGCTTCATCCACCGAAAAAAATGGAGTGGCGACATGGCATTTATGAGACCATCATTGCACACCTCTTCGAATCCTTTCATCCGAATTTTGCCATTTGAGACTATACTCCCTATGCCCAAACTTACACTTCGGACTAGGGAGTGGGGGAGCATGTGATGAGGATAAAATCGTCACTATATCGATATTCGTGCGCACGATAAAAAGGTTGGGATCATTTTTGATTTTGATCCGCCAATTGTGACATCCAAAAGAGAACATAATTGATACGTCTTAGCAAAACGAAGTGCCCTTATGCCTCGGCCAAATCGAGGTATCCACATAGCTCGGCCAGACCGAGCCATCCCATACCTTGGCTAGACCAAGGTTCTCCTGAACCTCTGCGGGACCAAGTGTGAAAATATTCATAATAATCCAGTGAGATTCCAACCATGTGGGTCTCCGACCATCTTGAGTGGAGGAAAGGGCCAAACGTGGCCTGGAGCCTATAAGGCACCGAATCTCAAAGCATCTGTTAGCTTCTTTAGCCGTTGATTCTTTAACTAACCGGATTCGAAAGCTACCGACCTCGTAACAAATTTGATTCGAATCAGATTCGAATCATGACTATTTTTAATTCCCTGCGACATGTCCAAGAAATCAGGTAGTTGTTCGCCATCACATGAGCAACCTATATATACCATGTCCTAAAGTCTTTCAGGTACGCTCACTCTTTTCACTGAAAAAACTTCATTGAAACTCAAGCAGAGCTCCTCGTCTCATGAAAAAATGTCATTCTTGAGGGACTCTTCTACAAGAGCCTTCTCCTCATATTTATTGGCTGTGAATCTTTACTGACTTAGGCGTCAAGGATCTTCCGCAGAGGGCCATCCCTAACGTTCTCCGCGCAAGGACTATCTTACAGGTCCACCCAGGCGAGAGACAGACGTTCGGTTTTGGAGGTAGGTTGCATATGGGTCGGAAACAGATTTCTATGACAATAAAAAAATTTTGAATAAAAATTTAAGTTTAAGCTGATCCTTTGCGCTCATTTAAATTTTTTAATGTTCTATTTTAGTTTATTAATTACTAAATTTTAGTAATAAAAAATAGATATTTGATTCAATATATTTTTACGTTGAACCCCAATAAAGTAGAATAATTTATTGGATTTAAAATTTTACTTATAAACTTGATTCAATTTGGTGCGTTTGCAATCTTATCCTAAACATTCAATAGCCAAAATTAACTCATTATTTCGCTGACTCAAATGTTAAGTAAGATTGTTTTTTTTTTTGCATAAGAATAAATTTGATTCAATTTGGTGCGTTTGCAATCTTATCCTAAACATTCAATAGCCAAATTAACTCATTATTTCGCTGACTCAATGTTAAGTAAGATTTTTTTTTTTTTTGCATAAGATGAATATCTTATACAATTACATTTAAATATATTTAAAAACTCTGAAGACATTAGCCATTCCAATGAGCTACTGCGAAATAATTAGGATATCATTACCGCTCCTTAGCATGATATCTCAAAGTTTACCGATTTTATTACTATTTTGACGATTCTAGAATCCACGAATTCAATGGCTACGGCTGACGTTCCAACGGCCGACTTAGACCAGAATATGAACGGGATATGGGATAACTCCCGCTGCTTGATTCGTTTCCCTACCACAGTCCCGCGTTCCCGTCACCCACTTTATTTATTTATTTACTTTTTCGGCAACAATTTCTCGTCACCCGGTTGACCCACGTTTATCCCGAAAGAGTCAAAAAGATCACCAAATACACGCGAACGTGGCCCTCGGAAACCCCCGCTCACCGCCGCACCTTTCGCTCCCAGCCCTGCATCCCCATCCGACGTGGCGCCGTTAACGGAGGTCCCGCCGCTGGTCAAAACAATGGGAAGAGCAGATGCGAGCGCTGTCCAGTCACCTCCTGATCCCGTCCTCCGATCTCCATTCCGATCACCGGTGGGACCAGTCAAACCGGTTGACGGGTTCTCCCTCGTGGGACTCGCCGGCCCGACCGGACCCCCGGTGTACGTACCGCCCATATCCAACGTCCGTCGTTCCACCGTGTGTCCTGCCCTCCCCGGATACTTCCACGTGTCCCCGACGCATCTTCTGGCGTCGCTACTACAAGTTCCTCGAGTCTTCCTTCTTAGCTCCCCCATCTCTTTTTATTGAGATCCTCATTGCACCAGTGAAGGATTTTTTCAGTCTCTCGCACCTCCATATTTTTATTTCTTGCTCTTCTCTCTTTCTCTCTATATAGAATTCTCTCTCTATATATAGAAAAAGGATGGACAAAGGTGGTGGCGGATTGAGCTTGGGGACTTCAGGCGACTCGGCTGCGTTCAACAAGACCGGTGGTGTGACGGTCTCCTTCCTCGGTGGAGGTTTGAAGGAGAAGAACGGCTCCATGGAGTCTGGACAACACTTTCCGATAAGTCTCGGCCGCCACGAGGAGCCGGAGGGTGAAGAGAAGAGGAGGGTACTCGGTGAGATGGATTTCTTCTCAGATGAAAGAAAGGAACGGGCACGATCGGACCCGGATCATTATAACGTGCCTAACCTTAGTATCAAGAAAGAAGATCTCACCATTAATGTTAGTGAATCATTGCCGAGTTTTTTTTTTCAGATGTTTTACCATAAATTAATTTTTTTTTTAAATTCATTTGTTCAAATTTTTTTTTTTTTTCCTACACCATAGATGGGTTTGCACCTTCTTACAACCAGCACCGCAAAGGGTGAATCAACGGTGGATGACCAGTTGTCACCCAACGAGGAGGATAAACAGAGCAAGAGTGAGGTAATTAAGATCTCTGATCTATTCGATCATCTTTTATTTTTTTTCGTATGAATAATAATTATCCATTTTCAAAATTTTAAGAACAACCATTTGCATGTTTCAATTCATGTTCCTTAATTAGAATAATGTTTTCGTTTGGAAAATTAGTTGGCAGCAGTGCAAGCGGAGCTTGGGCGCATGAACCAAGAGAACCAGAGGCTAAAGAGCATGCTAAGCCATGTAACAAACAGCTACAACTCCCTCCAAATGCATTTCCTCACTATGATGCAGCAGAGAAACCAAAGAAATGGAAGCCCACCGAGCCCTGAGGTAGGCCTTAATTTATGAGACAACGCAGTACGTTGGCATATATATATATATATATATATATACGATTTGAGAACGAAGTAGAATTGGTTAATCCGTAGATCTTTCATTAATTAATTAGGTCATTAATGGTGAGAAAATCGACATGGGGCGACAAGCGAAACGAACATGACGAGGCCATTGTCCCAAGACAGTTCCTGGATCTCGGACCGCGGCCTTCCTTTGCCGACGAGGCTTCGCGCTCTACAGCAGGAGGTGGAAGCCGGGATCGGTCCAGATCACCGCCTAACAATATCGAAGCGATGTCAATTGATTACAGCCCAAGGAAGAACAACGATGGCAAAGAGATAGTCCCGTTCGATCGCTGCGAGAGATCTGATTGCAGGGACGTCAAGCCTACGTCCAGAGAGAAGAGCCCTGATCAAGAGTCTCAAGGCTGGGGCCCCAACAAGGCACCCAAATTGTCCCCTTCCAGGAGTACCTCCGACCAGCAAGCGCAAGAAACCACCATGAGGAAGGCTCGTGTGTCGGTCCGAGCACGGTCCGAAGCACCCATGGTAATTAAAGCTAGCTATACGTACATACATACATATATTAATTTGTCACCTGCTCTAATTTTAGATATATATATACTAATTAATGCGATACTGGCCGCTTGCGTTCTAATTTTAGATCACCGATGGATGCCAATGGAGGAAGTATGGACAGAAGATGGCAAAGGGAAACCCTTGCCCCCGAGCTTACTACCGGTGCACCATGGCGGCCGGGTGCCCAGTTCGCAAGCAAGTAATGATCGATGATCGCCATTTAGTCCCAATCCATTTATTGAAATTAATCCTAGCTAATTAAACAATCAAATAAGTACTCAGCTATATATGTTGTTGCAATATTATTGCATGCCACCGTGATATATATACAGGTCCAAAGGTGCGCGAGGATCGATCGGTCTTGATAACAACCTACGAGGGGAACCACAACCACCCACTCCCCCCGGCGGCCATGGCGATGGCATCAACCACTTCCGCGGCGGCTAACATGCTCTTATCCGGATCCATGTCAAGCGCTGACGGGCTCATGAGCTCCAATTTTCTCGCAAGAACTATACTGCCGTGCTCGTCGAGCATGGCCACCATTTCGGCATCGGCTCCGTTCCCCACCGTGACGTTAGACCTCACGCACACTCCCAATGCTCCGTTCCAAAGGCCGACGTCAGCCCAATTCCAGGTGCCGTTTCCAAATGGCGCTCCCGGTTTCGGCTCGACGCCACCTACTTCTTTGCCGCAGGTCTTTGGGCAGACGCTCTTCAACCAATCGAAATTCTCGGGGACTCAGATGTCGCCGGCCGGCAGCGACGGGGCCCAGTTTTCACATCCAAAGCCACAGTCCGTTCAGGCATCATCTCTCGCTGACACGGTGAACGCTGCAACGGCAGCCATCACGGCGGACCCCAACTTCACTGCAGCACTCGCAGCTGCAATCACCTCCATCATCGGCGGCGGCGGCGGGGCTGCCCAAACAAGTAACAGCAATAACAACAACAGTAATGATAACAAGACGGGCAATAACTAAACATGGCATTGTCCGTCATTTTTTTTTTTTCTCGTGGGAATTCCCTTTTTCCTAATTATTTTGTTCGATGAAAAAGGAAAATTATATTATATACGCAGTTATTTTTCGTAGAACGTTTGTCCTGAAGCAGCTGGCGTAGTCCGAAGGAAATAAGATTCTAAGTTTTTTTTTTTTTTTTTGAAAAAATTTTGATTATTGTTTTGGAAGGTGGGGAGACAAAGACAAAGTTGCATTCTTTTCTGGCGGTGGATTTCTATAGGTGTTGTAGCGATCTTGATCTCTATTTTTGGACTTATTATCCGGTGGATTTGGTCAGTGGGGTGGTGATGTGATCGATCGGAACATTACAAGAGTTGAGGAATGTCGAGGAAATCGTCCCATGCACGTGATCCACGCGGAGTGGCCGTGGGGTGGGTTTGACGCGGAAATTCTCTCTCGGACCGCGGCGTGCATGCCACGGTCAGCCGGCGAGGGGAGAGAAACTTTGGCAAGTTTTGTTCTATTGTTACGGCTGCAATTAAAAAAAAACAAGAGTTTCAAACATTTTCGCTAAGGCTTTGTTTGCTTGGGATCGATAGCTTTTGACTCCGGTTATTGACAAATAGCTACCTGCCATACCAGATCGAAAACAGCTATTGTTCTCTTCATCCTAAACCTAAACAGGGTTGTGACTTGTAATTAAGAGCTATACCTAAGCCTAGCTAGCAAGTGTTCTAGACTTTGCCAATGTTGGTCCCCGGTCGGGATAGAAAGCCCAAGCAAATTGAGATTGTGAAAAAAATATTTCTTATTCAATGCTATATTTTACATAAAAAACCTATTTAGTTATTGATTTTACAAAAAAAAAAAAAAATTTCCCACCTATCTAAGCACAAGATGGACAAATCTGGACAGATTGCATTGAACAATCAAAATATGTGTTTAAGGAGTTTGATAAATATATATTATCATCATCTTATAATTAAATCGCATAGCAAAGTTATTTGAGAACATCTAAATGTACATTATTTCATGTTTAGATTCATTGGCAACACATAGAGAATCTTTCTAAGAAGTCTAACTTGACCCGTTAATCCTGCATCAATATGGGTTAATTAAAGTTAGATATCAAAACGAAGTAAGAAGCACTAATAAGAAGACGTTTTCTCCATTGTAGCTAGCAACTGACCTATCTTATTTTCATTGGAATTCTCTTCATTTGGTATAAAATTACTTTGAAAAAGAATCGATCAATTTATTCAAAAAAAATATTTCTTTATGGTTATCGCTAGCCATCTACTGGATCAAAATTATTAATTCTTTTCATTAAAAGAATAAAATTAATGAACTTTTCCTTGATAGAAATGTGAATATGTTTTGTTTTATAAATTTTACTATTTAAAAATAAAAAATATTAATAAATTTTACATATTTCCCTATGCTATAAATTTTCATTATAATTTTTTTAAAAATCAGATCAGCCATAATTGTTTTATAATTATCTGCTATTTACAATTAGTATACAATATCGATTCATTCGATCTAGATAGAAATTAAAAAAAATTCATCAAAATTATATTGAAGGTGTTTCAGTTGCTAGGTTAACCCAAATCCCAAAGACATGGCCATTGCTAGGTTAACCAACCCGACGGCCAGCTCAACTGCGTTCTCTTCCTCAATTACAGCACCAACAAGACATCCATGATCTAGAACCATGTTCTCTCGGTATCTGTATGGATCTTGTCTGAGACCAGAATTAGTAGCTGCCATCCAAGACCGAAACAAATAAGTTGACAAAGTTTAGGGGTGAACAAAGGACCCGGAAACGGCGTGCTTGCATCTTTTCTTGCAAAATAATAGATAAAATTTAATTTTCAGGGAAGATTGTGAGCGATATAGGTCATTAATTAGAAGTGTAGCCTTTTTATGTGAGTTTTCCTTTAATTTCAGAACGGTCTTGGCCGTATGTGAATTGATTAAAGAAAATGCTTCGAGGTACCGGTTGCATTTACAAAAAAAAAAAAAAAAAAAAAAAAAAAAAATCTCACTTCTGTAATCACTAATTTAATAATTTTATAATCAATTAATTCTCACGTTTGAAAATAAATTTTATGAGTTACATTAATTTTTTCTTATCACTATAGCAAAAGAAATGAGAGCTCGAAAGCATTTCTTTATCTCTCCAAGTATCTTAATAGGTTACTTTACCGATTTATATTTTAGTGAATTTATGATTTATTCAGTGTCCAATGTGCAACTATCCTTAAGATTTTAAAAATTTTAAATTACTTGTGTTAATATCCAACAGTTGAGACCTGCTAACGTGCCGCTAATGGCTGTACAAACACTGTTCTCCTGACGGCAGGACGACCCAACATTAAAATGGGACTCTTGTAAGAGTAAAATTTGACATGGTTTGGTGGATCGAGGCAACTTAATTAATTTTACCTCTCGTAAATATGGCAGTAGATTTCTTTTTAAAAAGCCATTTTTAACTGTAATGATATATATATATATATATATATATATATGTATGAAAACGTTAAACTTAGGATTGCTTCTCCGACATGCACATGATCATACGTCCAAACAAAAATCCAACACTATTCACAGGATCAGAGAACCCTTTCATCTCATGCATTGGTGGAAGTTCCCATGATCGGGGATGTTGATCGTCTGTAGCCAATATATTTGACCCTCATATGCTTCATTCACTATCATCCCAACGTACTACACGACAGAAGAGCAACGCCGCCGGTCCACCTTCATGGAAGAAAATAAAGCACGATGCATCCCCCTTTCCTTCATGCACTGCCACCCCCTTCCCATCATGCCTTATAATTAATGCTTCTTTCTGAACGGTTGTTAGCCAACCTGATGCTAGAATTTTTGCTCAAAAGAAGAAATCTAAGGTTCGATTGAGTTGCTGTTTGATTTGGCTAGCTTGTTAGTTTAAAAGCTTTACCTGTTCTTTAGTGGAAAAGCAATCTTTCCAAAACTATTCTAACTTTTGCTATGTGTTTTCTCTCATCGCACTAGGATCCTATCGATCCCCTATCTATTTATCACATCTAATTAGTTGTTAAAGTTTATTTTGAGATTAACGTTCAGGCTCAAATTCAATATATTTTCATATTGAAGAGCATAAGTTCTAATTTATATAATAATGTAGATTCCTCTTTTATATAAGCATACATAATCCTGTCTTTTAAGATAATACAGAATACCATTAATGAGGGAGTCTAAGAAAGAATTTTATTGGATGAAAGTAAGTTTAAGATTTTGTACATGTGAGAGAGTCTCTGATGATGAAATAATTATTATTAATGTAAACTCTAGTTATTTTTATGATAAAATTTTGGTCATCTTTGTTAATGTGGATATAGGCAAATGAATTTGACCGAATTATATGTGTTATTTTCATTTTATTCTTCTCTATGCAATATTTTTCCTCTTTCTTTGCTGTGTGCGCCGCAGTAATAATAATTTATTATCTGAACATTTCTTAGAAGGCATTCGAATGAGTCCATAAGTCAAAGCATATATACCGTCAAACCAGTATATATTTTGCCAGAGAATCAATGTGCATGGCTCGAAAGCCGTACAGTTTAAGCCAACATTATCATGCAAATTAATTTGCGCTAAGGACAAAAGTTTCCGTAAACAAACTTACCATGAACGCTGCCATTAATCCACGACCCATTCTCTAGATCTCACGATTGAATCTTGGTGAAGGAAGACAACAGCAGGAGATGGAAAGTGGCACCTAATATGTGAGAAAAATTCAGACGAAGACAAGTAGGAATAGGTGGCAGATTGACTGCAGCAGCGAGCTGACTCCGGGCCCTGGAAGACTCCAAAGGAAAACGTCCTTTTCCTTAGAGACAAGCGTTCTTTTTTCTTAAATCGCCAGCGCCGGTCGAAGACGGTTGGACCTGATCAGCTGAGTTCCACACGGGATGCGAAATTTGAATCTTAATTGTACTGGTTTTGGTTTTTTCCAACTTCATCTAAATAGTTCAGCTTTATTGAATCCCCAAAAAGGATTCGTGGAAATCGATCGATAATTTTTTATATAAGACTGGCTTCAATAAATTATTCTTCGCAGGCGATCCGAAGCAAGTGGGCTTCGGATATAGGAAGAATCTAATTATCGAATAAATGCGCTGTCGGTTTAAAGTACTGTGGGCATGGAATTGAGACTGACGGCATGTGGAAATTTTGGCTCGGGCCATTCGCATCCATTGGTTCCCATCGTTAGGATCGGTTTAGCCCAAGTTCTTCAAACGATAACTGTTGAGAAAGAGATGCGCTATACCTACCTATAAGGAAAAGCCTTTGTACATATAGCCTGTATCAAGCATGATGATTTGCTTATCCATAGGCCTACGCACCTGCAGTGCGAAACCCATCATTTTGCACCGAAGGTGATGTACAAAGGCTTTTTCTACCTACAATGTGCTTCAAAAATTGCTGTGATGATAATGAAAGCGATAAAAATGGGTCTTTTTCTTTCAAACAAGAATGAGCATAAGGTTCTCAGCCCATCTTATGTTGTTGAAGGTCGTTTGATCCAAATAGCATCCGATATAATTTCTTTACGACTGCTTGCCTCCAAAGGTGTCGTAAAAATACCGCCATGCAAGAGAAAATTTTGGAACCAATTCTCTTTGATGATGCCTGATCACTGGTCTTGAACATCAGGAGAAGAGAACTGCTTAATCCACGGTCCCACACCTGATCGGATGGCCTGCAAAAAGTCCCAAGACCGGAGGGGTGCTCCGGTGGGGACTCTCCGATGCTCAAGTCAGTAACCGGGGTCACAGCTGAGGGAGAGCTCAGACGAGCTCTGAGGAGAAAAAATGAGTCCTCAGAAAGAGGGGAGTCCCTTTCTGAGTATCAGGGTAGCGAGCATATGAGTTTGCGTACCTTATTCCTAAGTGGACTTACCCTTTTATAGGGGGTTGACACCTGCACAACCACGTGGAGTTCCGTAAGAAAGGAATATCCACGGGGTTTATGGGGTTGCGTGAATTTGGGCTGGTTGGTGGGTCCTATCCCATCGGAGAGAAAAAAATGGCGGTTGGTGAGCTACGTCCCATCAGTCAGTGGTGCTGACAGGTAGTTAGGTCTAGTCCCATCAGCGGCGTGACCTGTGGCTAGTTGGGCCTAGGATGCCAAGTGGCGCGGGTCAGAAGGACGGGCGTGAACAGCTAGGACCGTTCTGGGACCGACTTGAGACAGCCTTGACCCTCCGGAGGGCACCGAGGCCGAGCAGGGCCGACTCGACCGACCTAAAGATGTCATGGCGGGGCCGACTAGAGAAGGCGGGGCCGACTTGGCCAACTCGACGATGCCGGGGCCAACCAGGGAAGGTCGGGACCGACTTGGCCGACTCGAAGATGCCGGGGCTGAGCGGGGCCAACTAGGGAAGGTCGGGGCCCACTTGGCCGACTCGGAGATTCCGGAGCCGAGCGGGGCCGACCAGGGAAGGTCGGAGCCAACTTGGCCGACTTGGAGATGCTGGATTCAGTGGGGCCGACCAGGGAAGGTCGGGAACGACTTGACCGACTCGGAGATGCCGAGGCCGAGCGGGGCTGACCAGGGAAGGTCGGAGCCGACTTGGCCGACTTGGAGATTCCAGGACCGAGCGGAGCCGACCAGGGAAGGTCGGGGCCGACTTGGCCGACTTGGAGATGCCGAAGCCGAGCGAGGCCGACCAGGGAAGGTCGGGGCCAACTTGGCCGACTCGGAGATGCCGAGGCCGAGCGGGGCCGACCAGGGAAGGTCGGGGCCGACTTGTTGGCCAACTTGGAGATGCCAGGGCCGAGCGGGGCCGACCAGGGAAGGTCGGAGCCGACTTAGCTGACTTGGAGATGCTGGGCCGAGCAGGACCGACCAGGGAAGGTCGGAGCCGACTTGGCCGACTTGGAGATGCCGGGGCAGGGCTGCCTTAAGATTTTGATTTTGCCATAATTACCCTCGTGGCTACATTAGCCATATCAGATGCCCCCCCGCCCCTGAGCACGAAGGGCCACGCGCCCGTTGCCCTTTGGGCGAGAGGGGCGCGAAAATTCAAAAAATAATTGCTCTTTAGTGCGCTTTTAATAGCTTGGTGAGCTGGCGCATCGTTTTGAGATAGTGTCGCTTCAAAATCTTCTACAATCATGCAGTAGGTGGGAGCTGACGTTAGCGCCGGACGCCTCGAAGAGGAAGCCTATTGGGGGAATGAAAAAAGGTAAAGGTTATCATTGCTTCTCCGTTTTCTATGCCCCGCGATTGGTCAGGGATCACGCTCCTTGAGGCGAATCGAGGCGGCACGTCTTGGGCGCAGGCGAGATTTCTGGCAGACAGCTCGTGGTGCAATAGGAGAGCGCCACGTGGCGGGGCCTTGATTATCGTCGTTCGGAGATGGGGGTATAAAAGCGCCTCAAGGGCCTGAGGAAAAGCTTTTACATTGCCATTGTTTTCTTCCAGCTTTCCTTCTCCTGAGTTCTTTTGCGACTTGAGCCTTTTTGTCTTCAAATTTCCTTTGATTTCTAGGTTAGTTTCATCTTTCATTTTCACCCATGGACCGTCATGTCATTAGGGAGGGTAAGAGGCCTGTAGTTGAATCTTCCCATTCCGATATTGAAGACCAAACCTCCTTAGCCCATCAGGCGTCTCGGCCGATGAGCGAAATCGTCATCCGCGATCGACCAACAGTGACCGAAACTCCATCCACCTCAGCCTCCCCTATTAAGGCAGTTCTTGTGTCCTCCCGCCGTCCAGGACAACCTCCGGCGGTGAGCTCTAATCCAGCAAGTCCGTCAGGAGTGGCCTCAACTATGACCCCTGAAGACGTAGATGCCATTAGGGCTAAGTACATGGTCCCCAGCTTCATCCGCCTGTCCGCGCCGGGGCCCGAAGATAGAGTGACCTCCACCTACCCTGGTCGGATCGCTCTATACGAGGAGTTCTTCCAGTATGGATTGCGCCTTTCTTTTCACCCTTTTTTCCTGAACCTTTTAGATAGGTATAAATTAGCACCGGCGCAGTTGACTCCGAATTTGATTCGGATCATCTGCGCCTTTGTCATTCTTTGCTACTTTCAGGAGGCCCGGCCAGGGTTGTCACTATTCCGGGCTTTCTACAAGCTCCGCCGCCAAGGTGAGGGGGCCTGGGGGGCTTTTACTGCCAGGCCGGGTAGGGCCTTCCCCTTAGGTCTTTCGTCCAAAATTAGGGGATGGAAACCCTGCTTCCTTTTTGCCCATATCGAGGGGGTGAGGACCGATTGGATGGAGCCAGACACCAGCTCCAACGATAATGCCACCGTGGGGGAGAGAGATAGGGAACTCTTCACCCAATTGTCCAACTACCAAATCCCTAGCTACAAGGAACTCCTGTCCGAGGAGAACCTGGTAGAAGCCGAGTTGGCCCCGACGGTTGGTGAGCACGACGTCCGATTCCTTATATTTCGACCGGAAAACTGCTATACTTTGTTGCTAATGCTTCTCATTTTTGGATGCAGCGATGAAGTTTTCCGCCGGTGCGTTTGAAGCCGCCTTGAAACAAAAGAGGCCGGTGACTGGGGAAGCATCAAGGCCGGCGAAGAAGGTCGAAGAGGGAAGCGGGCCGGGCCGACCCAAGCCGCTGGAGTCCCCAAGGCTCCAACGCCCGCGGAGAAGCCGACCGAGGAAATGCTGGTTGGAGGAGTGGTCCTGGGACTAGAGTAGAAGAAGGAGAGATTCCGATCACTACTGAAGCAGCCGTGGTGATCGTGGATCTTGAAGAGGAAGCCCCTACCGCCGCTGATGTGCCCGAGGCGGGGTAGGTTACAGTTGCTATCAGCCCTCCGGCTGCCGCCGAGCCGAAGACGGAGAGGGCTCCCCCAACTGCCGAAGAGAGGGAGCCAGTCGCCAAGAAATCCAATGCTGGGGCGAAGGCGACCAGGGAGCAGAGGGATGGCCTGGAGAGCTCATCCCAACGGTTGGTCTGCCACCCGACTCATCCTCGGGTTGAGGGTCCGCAGGAGGGGCCGGCGCGGCCGGCGCCTAGGCTCAACTCAATGACGGACGTCGGGGAAGCCACCCATCTTCTGTCGTGAGTTCGGACTGCCGAGTCCGAGGAGGAGACGCGGGGATTGAGCCACTCCACGCTTCTGGATATGGTGATGGTTGTCATTGTCCAGGTAATCTTTGAGTTCTCTCTGTTTCCGGACGTGCCTTTTGATGCTCCAATCTTTTATGGTTAACATGTTCCCCTTGCTACAGATGGCCAACGACGCAATCAGCCTTCATGAGGCGATGGCCCACTCTTCGGACGTTCTCACAAATGCTATGGCACGGGCCGACAGGTACAAGAAGGAGAGCATGGCGCAGTCCCAGAGCCTTGCTCGACTTCATCAGGAGGCCAAGGCCCGTGAGGAGAACCTGGGCGGTCGAATAAGGGAGGCGGAATGTTGGGCCGAAGCCGAGAGTGGCCAGGCATCCGCGGCCAAGTCCAAATTGGAGCTGGTCTCAGATCAGCTGAAGGCCGCCGCGGCACAGAATGAAGAGCTGGTCCGCCAGCTTCAATGCGCCGAGGAGGAGGCCAGGGCGGCGCGAAATGAGGCTTGGGCTGCTGCGGAGAAAGCAGCCACTGCGGAGAAGGCGGCGGTTGAGGCGGGCCACGAGAAGGCTGGGGCTATGGCCTACGCAGACGAGGCCAACGCACGAGCCGAAGAAGCCGAGGGCCAAGCCAGGGAGGCCAGGGCGTAAGCCCAGGAGGCCAAGGCAAGGGCACAACGAGCTGAGGCCGAGGCAGGGCAGGCCATCTATAACTATAAGGCCTCGCCGGAGTTTGCAAAGGAAGTCCTTGAGGCCAGCCTCAATGCTTACGTCAAGGGCTTCGAGATGTGCAAGGTCAAAGTATCCACGACCCTCAAGATCGACAGCTCTGAGCTTGAGGAAATCCAGCCCGGGGAGTCCGACAAGGGGCCAGCGGAGGAGGAGGATGAGGAGAAGCCTGGTCCAGGTGAACCCTGAGGGCCTGTCGCCTGTTTTTCTTTTTCCTTTATTCTTGTAATCGGCCTCAGGCCGAATTTTGTACTTCATTTCCATTGTTAATGAAGAAGAGCTTTTTGCAAAAATGCCTTTGTGTTTTGCCTCGTCTGTTCCTTCTTTCCTTTGGGAAGAATACTTTATGGTGCGACTAACGATAAGACAGTCCCCGTACCTGTTTGTGAGAGGGGACCTTTCTTTTGGAATGTTCCCTAACTCTGAGTGTTGCGCATGTTGATAATGTCGTGGCCGAACCGTTGTGTTAGGTTGGCCAATGTTGAGATGCGTCTTCAAGGTGTAAGCCGGCCGCGCAGGAGGTTACTTAAGATGCCCTGAGCTGTTGCAGGCCGTTAGAAGGGTGATTCGCCTACGTTCGAATATTCTAAGGACTTAGAATGACCCGAGAGCAACTTAGCACCGAGATTGGCTTAAAACGCTGGGGGCCGAGTGGGGCTTGACCGGGGAAGGTCTGGGCCGATATGGCCTGACCTTGGAGATATCGAGGCCGAGTGGGGCCGACCAGGGGTGGTCGGGGCCGACTCGGTAGACTTGGAGACCGTGAGGGTCGGCGAGCTCTTTTAGAATCACCTCGGGAGTTTGCGTGCTGCCCGAGGGGCGACTCAGCGGGTATGGAGCCTTTGGGGTCTTAATCGCCTCGGGGCACCTCCGTGCCAGGGCCGAGTGGTGTCCCGTAGGTTGTGATGCAGGCGAGCTCCTTTGAACCGCCTTGGGGGTTTGTGTGCCGCCCGAGGGGTGACTCGATCGGGTACAGAGCTGTTAGGGACTTGAACCAACTCAAGGGCGTCTCCTAGCCGGACTGAGTGGTATCACATTAGCCGCAATGCCGGTGAGCTCCTTTAGAACCACCTCAGGGGTTTGTGTATCGCCCGAGGGGTGACTCGA